>JAJONR010007156.1:0-23154 GCA_029582245.1 Solanum etuberosum
TATATATATCTCAACACCTCAACATTAAAGGTTTATTCAATTACCTCCTCTACTTAGATTGGTGAAGATAGTAGACATTTTTTAAAATATTTGAAAAAAATAAGCAATTACTACAATTATTCTACCTTAAAACGATGATTCTTTTGAACTATTTCACTCTGCAAAAGGTATATAACTGACAATTTTAGTATAGTTCAAAAATGTTATGGATTTTTTCTTATTATTTTTAGGTTTTGGTTTCTCAATTACTTTGATAGTATTTATTGATTGTTCTCTGTCAAAGTTGTGTTAAATTATTTTTGGTATAGTTTAGATGTGTTTTATGATTATTTTCTTATTATTTTTACTTTTTTAGTTTCTTAATTATTGTATTAGTATTTATTGATTGTTCCTTGTTAAAGGTGTGTTAAATTATTTTTGAATTAAACTGAATTTCTAGCTTTACATGTACCATGTATTACACATGCATAAAGCAAGTAATTTTTTAGAAGTAACAAAAATAACTAATAATTAACAATATGAATTAAATTTTAACTTATCGGCAAGATAAAAAAACATATATAACAAACTCCGATGGAAAAAAGGATTTTTTTCCTTTTTCCACTTTAAGAAACTTCTAAAACTCAAAATCAATGCTTAAGTACTGAGTTAGGGTTTCCTTTAGATACTACTACAACAACGAATTCGGTGTAATCCCATAGGTGGAGTTAAGAGAGGGTAGTGTCTATGCAGATCTTATCCCTACCTTGAGATGGAAGAGAGGTTGTTTTCGATAGATCATCAACACAAACTAGATGAAAAAGATGACAATATCAACAAATAAAAACAACAACTACAAAAGATACAATAGTTGAGACTAAAAAATCAACCAGTAGAAATAAAAATCTAAGAATGTAAAAATAGTACCAAAGTAATACTAGTACCCCGGAAAATAGAAAGCAAAGCACTCGACCACCTACTAAAATCCTGTCCTAATCCTTGACCTCTACACCCTCTTATCAAGGGTCATATCCTTGGTGAGTTGAATTTGTATCATGTCCAACTTAATTGTCACACCTCAATACTTCATATACCTATCTACCTCTGCTTAAGCCCTTTACGACCAACCTCCCTTACCGGGGCATCCACACATTTTCTCTCTTTGCATGTCCGAATCATCTCTACCTTACTTCTCGCATCTTATTATCCACGAGGGTCACTCCTTCTTTGATTCGAATATATTCATTGCTAAATATTATCTCTCTTGGTACCCCCACACATACTTCTTATCTTTGCTAGTCTTATCTTCTGTATATGAGAGTTGTTGACTAGATAAAACTCTTTCCTATATAACATAGTTTGTCTAGCCACCAGTCTAAAGAACTTACCTTAAGTATTGACAACACATTCTTATCTCATTGAACATTAGATGAGAGTCTCCATTTCATTCACCCCTCCCAAATATGATGTGTGACATCCTCTCATCCCTTTTACCTTAAATTACTAACCCTAGGTACTTGAAACATTTTTCTTTGGGGATAACATGAGTGTCAAGCATCAGGCATGTTTCAGAGGACACATCATTAGTTTTAATTTTTTGTCCTGCTCAACTTGAAACCTTTGAATCTAATCATATCCAAATTTCAGCCTCGTGTTAATACCACTTTATGTCCCATCAATCAATACTATATCATTATAAATAACATGCAGCATGACACCTCATGAATGTGCCGTGTTAGAACATTCATTGCCAATGCAAACAAAAATACACCTTCATTGTAATCCATTAGAACTATTATACTCCATTCGTTTTAATTTGTTTGTCTTATTTTATTTTAAAGTCATTTTAAAAAAGAATGTCTCTTTTCTTATTTTGATAACTCTTTAATTTCAACTTTTCACATGATATGCTTAAGACCACAAGATTAAAACACATTTTAGTACATTTGAAATATCTTTAACCTAAGACCAAGATATTCATAAGTCTTCTTTACTTTCTTAAACTTCATCCCAAGAGAAAACAAAATAAATAAATTGAAACAGAGGGAGTAATAAGTAATACCTTTTTTACAAAGTGTATTTTATCGATTGCGGCTCAGTATTCTATATCGATTTATGAATCTTTTATAAACTTATTATCTTTTCATAGTTTATATGATTTGCGGCTAAGTATTTGTGTAATTCTAGTTTTTGATATCTATAATAATTTATTTACTAGGTTTCGTCTATTGCATTATTTTGTTGTTGGTCATATTCTTTTTTAGATTTTATACTGATTTTTTTATTAGTTTTTTTTTTTTTAATCATTTTTTCTTCTATATACCTTAAATTGATGCATTTGAGCCAATTATTTTTCGAAAACCTCTCTACCTCCACGAGGTAGTGGTAAGATTTGTGTACACTCTATCCTCTTCAGATCCCAATTATGAAATTTTTTGGGTATGTTATTATTGTTGTATCATACATAGCTAAGATTCTTGAATTCATCAAAACATTAATCTAATAATATATTAAACATGCAATAACACATGAATGTCATATAACTTTTTTTATTAATATCTTAATATTCAATTGGATTATTATCTTATAGATGTCAAGACTTAAATATTATTGCAAGGACAATATAGATAAGCCATGAAAATATTAGAATTTATAGATATATAATTACCTCTTTTCTTAATATTCTAAATCTAATAGTTTCATATTCGGAATAAGATTATCTTAAAAAATTTGATCCTATTATATATGAGTTTCGATAGTTATTTTTATGCAATATGTATTTCTAATAAGTCATTTGAATAAATTGAAATCGATTCTTTAACAATATATTTCTATATGATCTTCTTCATCTATATAATTCAATTATTTATCCTAAATAATGTTGTATCTTTATTATGTAAACTTGTCTATGATTGCATACATTGATTATAATATATGTAAGTTGATTAATATGATCACTTATATAAACTAAATTATAATAATATAATAATAAAATTTATAATTGAATTTGTGTATGAGAAATAAATAAGCCCTCATGATAATTTTGTGTACAATTTTTTTCACTTACTTTTAAAGAGTGTTGATGCATTTACGATGGTTAGTACAACTTTAGCAGCAATGTCAATGCTCTTCAAAGGAAAGCAAAAATTTGATGCGATGATAATCAATATCCATCCATCAAACATGATTTCTCTTAACCTCTTAACTCAAGTTGTGTCCTTGGATATAATTTCAATCGGTATGTATTTTATTCCACTCTTTCACTTATGACATCTATTGTAGGTAAAGTCAGTTGTTTTAACTACTACACTATAAGAATTTAGATATAAAATGCACCATTAATCTATCATTAAATAGTTCATAATTAAATCAATTTTCTATTATTCATTATATATTAAATAGGATTAGTAAAGAATTGTATTTTTTAGCGACGTAAATTCTTGATAATTAATTTAGATTCTTTTAGTGTATGATAGACGATTGTTTTGTAATATTATTGTTATAATGAATAAAATTTAGTGTGTATGTGTGAAATAACTATTCACATAATGTGTAATATAACTCAATTCTAATTGATATCTTTCCAAAAATAATTATGTAGTTGTATGTGATGAACACAATGAGCTCGTAGCAAATAAGGCTTTGGAAAATTGAGCTTATCTTTACCTTACAAAATCAGTTGATGAAGAAATTATGAAATACTTGTGGCAATTTATATTGAGGAAAAAAAAACAAAGAGATAAATTGACAAAAGGATCAGAAAAAAATAAAAATCATATGAATGTTGATGATATTGGAAAAACTATCATTGTTGGAGAAAATAAAGAACAACCCAGAGAGAAGAATAATGTGGCTAATGTTGAGTGGAAAAATAATACTGATGAGGTTGAAAATAATATCCTACCAAAAGAAAAATACAAGTTGAGGAGGAAGAGAGACAGAAAAAATATGAAAGAGAACAATGAGGGAGAAATTCAAAGCTATCAATAAGGTTGTTAGGCGTAAGGATTGCAGAGAATGGAAAAATGATCTTCATGCAAAATTTAAGAAAGTTGTATATCAACTTGGTGAAGGAAGTAAGTTTACATCACTATTAATAAATTTCTTGACAATTCATTTATATGGAATGATATGAAAAATAAGAATTTATACTTATAGTTAATGTCAACTTGTTTGACATTAAGCGTAGTAATTGTAGTATTTACATGTACCTCAACTTGATCTAAGAATACTATAGTTATTAAATTTAATTTACGTTCTTATGAAACATGCATGATGTTACCCAAAGGAGATTTATGAGGTGATGAAGCATGATGTGCCTGGTCTTACTAGGATGCAAGTTGCTAGTCACCTGCAGGTACATCTTTAAAATACATTAAGTGGTAAATTATAATTCATTTGAGTAGGTGTTTGGTACAGGAAAAGTTATTTCGCAATAAAATTTATTTTTATAAATTTATTTTTCTCATATTTGTTTACTAGAAAATGTTTTACTTGTAAGCTTTTTTTATCATCTAACACTTCTATGAGAAGTTATATTTCTATAACTATCTTAATTTTAATTTTATATATATAAAAAAATAGAATAAAAAAATTAATTTTATTTCACAATTGCCATTTGTTACATGGTTAGTGATAGAAACTATTTATTCAATTCTAAATTTTATTATTTTGTTGAACAATGAAATAATATTATTATCAATCTTTCATTTATAGTGTTTCAAAAGATTTTTATTCTTCACCAATTACTAAACATCAAAAATATTAAAAATAATTTTCATTGTTTCAAACACAACTAAATATCAATGAGTTCGGATGATAAATATATATAGTCTAACTCTCTTTTCATTTTTTCTTTCTTATAACCTCTCAAAAATGTCGTCTCAATGATTCGAGAGCTCCAGGAGAGAGAAAATGTATTCGTCTTTCATCAGGTCAAGGATCCTCAAATGATTCTAAGCAAACAAGTAGCGTTCAAAAATCTGGAATAATGCCTTGTCTTCAAACAAATAAACCAAATCTACACCATGACTGTCACGCCCCGAGGCTACACCCTGGACGGGACTGGCACTCGAGAACCATTGCTGGCCCCAAGTGAACCCTTGGCCTGGCTTACTACTCAGCGGAAGGCCTTCCTCAAAAAAGATAAATCCATGTAATAAACTAGAACGTTATAGAAGTAAACATTCAATTGGTCAATAAGGCAACTCAAGTCTTATATTCAAAATAACTGAAATAACAAGACTAATGAACTAATGACTAACTGTCTATGAAGCCTATAAATACTAAGAGGGATGTCGGGAAAAGACCCCCGATCACCCTAACAACTGAAATAATAAAACATGATAAAAAGGGATCCTCTGGAAAGCAAGGAGGATCACCAAATGACTCTGAATGCTCAACTAGATCAACGAAGCACTGGATGTTGATCCTGATTACCTGTATCTGCACCATAAAAGATGCAGGCCAAATGGCGTCAGTACATGGAATATATGAGCATGTGAGGGAAACTCTAAATAAGACATAAGCTTGAAATGAAACTGAAAAACTTACCTTGTCTCAACTCAACTCATTTCAGTATAAAGCAGTAAAATGATGCAATATAAAGAAAAGCTTTAAAACTTGTAAATAACAACTCAGTGTATTGAAAAACACACAATAACTCAGTTTGTATATGAAAATACAAGTAACTCTGCGTATATAAGAATACAAAATATCTCTGTAGGAGTTTCTCTAAATGATAACCATTACTATGAGCTATGTGATGGTACAGTGTTTTACTTCACGCTGCCAGGGCCGTCCTATACCTTTCCGGGGGTATAGAACCTAACTCACTAAGTGGATCCACTAGTCTATGCTAAAAGCATTAAGGAATCATCTAAAAAGTATGACCCTTTTCTACCCATATTGGCTACACGGTTTATGGAGACTTTGAAATATCTGAACTCAAATATATCCCCAAATCGTTGCTCAATACTACTCCCAAAATATAAATAGCTCATATGTTTAAGAACATAACTCTTTCTATGGTTTGAGATTATTACTCAAAAACTAGCTCAAAAGCTCTCTTGGAAATCAGTGTTTCCTCTCTTGTTTAAATGTGAAAACATTTTTCTCTTGGGAATACTTAGTTCCCATATAACCTTTTGAAGGAATGAACTTCACTCTTACTCTTACTCAACTCAATGCTCAAGTCTTTAAAATAAGTTTAAAACAATTGTAAAAAGACTTTTGAAAGACTCTAAGAACTCTCTTGACTTGACTCTTAGCTCTACCTTGAATTTGAATTATGGATTCAAGGGTTATGATCTCATGTTATGGATGATCTCTTGATGTTTATACGTACCTTAGAGTGTAGAAATCAACTCAAAAATATAGGTACGATTCGAGGAAACTCAAACGGAAAGAAGTGAGAAAGGGTAGAGGATCTGGCGACCCTGGCGTACTGAGTGGCGCAGGGCGCCAGACCTCATACTACAGAAGACTGACTGGGGCGCACTAAGTGGCGCGGCGCCCCAGGGGTAAAACTACAGAACCATTTTTCTGGCGCACTGAGTGGCGCGGTGCTCCATTCCCCTGCCCAGAAAATCTCTGGATTTTCTTGTTCATTTTTCAGCCCTAAACCATCAAGATTCGATTATATAACTTAGCATAATCTTCTGCTACCTCTTGAATATATAACTTAGCATAATCTTCTATTGAATGATTAGTCTTTACCGGTAAGAAATGGGTTGATTTAGTCATTCGATCTACAATCACCCATATCGAATCATGTTGTCTGCGTGACCCTGGTAATCCTGTAATAAAATCCATATTGATCATCTCCCACTTCCATTCCGGAAGATCTATATTTTGAGTCATACCACCGGGCCTCTGGTGCTCTACCTTCACTTGTTGGTAATTTGGACACCTATTAACAAACTCTGCAATGCCTTTCTTCATACTACTCCATCAATAAACCTCTCTAAAATCACGATACATCTTTGTGGAACTCGAATGGATAGAATATCTGGAGCTATGAGCTTCCTCCATAATCCTTTCTTGAAGTTAATCCACCTTTGGTACACACAATCTACCTTGATACCTCAATACTCCATCTCCCCCTTGTTCAAAAGCCATCACTTTTTGATTATGAACATTTGCCTTCAATTCAAGCAGAATAGGATCTTTGTCTTGTTTCTCTTTAACTTCAGACACTAATGATGATTCAGCCCCATTCATCACCACCATTCCTCCTTCATTGGAATCCCTTAAACGTACTCCTAATCATGCAAGTCTATGCACATCTTTTGCTAACTCTTTCTTGTCTTCCTCAAAATGGGCAGTACTACCCATAGACAATCTACTCAAGGCATCAGCAACAACATTAGCCTTACCTGGGTGATAGAGAATACTCATGTCCTAATCCTTGGGTAACTCTAACCACCTTCTGTGTATGAGATTAAGCTCTTTCATACTAAACACATACTGAAGACTTTTATGATCAGTGAACACATCTAGATGTACACCATAAAGATAGTGACTCCATATTTTCAAAGCAAATACTATGGCAGCCAACTCTAGATCATGGGTTGGGTAATTCTTCTCGTGAATCTTAAGTTGTCTTGAGGCATAAGTTATAACCTTGCCATTCTGCATTAACACAAAACCCAACCCGACCCTGGAAGAATCACAAGAAACCAAAGCCTTGCGTACCCTCTGGTAAGGTCAATACTGGGGCAGTAGTCAACCTCTTTTTCAATTCCTGAAAACTTTTCTCACAAGCTTCAGACCATTGAAACTTAACTGTTTTGTGAGTCAACTTAGTCAAAGGGGATGAAATAGATGAAAACCTTCGACGAACCTTCTATAATATCCAGCCAATCCCAAGAAACCCCTAATGTCAGTTAGAGACGTGTGTCTAGGCCAGTTCTGCACTGCCTCTATCTTTTGAGTGTCAACTCTAATTCCCTCATCAGAAACAATATGGCCTAAGAATGCCACAGACTCAAGCCAAAATTCACACTTAGAAAACTTAGCATCCTTGAGAGTTTGAATGACTATTCTGAGATGACTAGCATGATCTTCCTCACTCCTCGAATAGATTAGAATGTCATAATGAATACGATAATAAACATATCTAAATAAGGCTTGAATACTATGTTCATAAGGTCCATGAATGCTGCAGGAGTATTGGTCAAACCAAAGGACATAACTAGGAACTCATAGTGACCATAGCGGGTCCTGAAAGCTGTCTTAGGGATATCACTTTCTCTTACTTTCAACCGATGATAGCCAGATCTGAGGTCTATCTTAGAAAAATAAGTGGCACCCTGAAGTTGATCGAAAAGATCATCAATTCGGAAGAGGATACTTATTCTTGATAGTAACCTTGTTCAACTGACGGTAATCTATACCCATTCTATGAGAACCATCTTTCTTTCTCACAAATAAGACCGGAGCGCCCCAAGGTGAGACACTTGGTCGAATAAAACCCTTCTCAAGGAGATCTTTCAACTGCTCTTTTAACTCTTTCAACTCTGCTGGTGCCATTCTATATGGCGGAATACATATAGGACGAGTATCGGGAAGAATATCTATACCGAAGTCTATTTCTCTCTCAGGAGGGACTCCGGAAAGATCAACTGAAAAGACTCTTGGAAACTTTTTTACTACTGGAACTGACTGAATAGAAGGTGTCTCAACACTAGAGTCATTAACTCGGACTAAGTGATAGACACACCCCTTGGAAACTAACTTTCTCGCCTTAAGGTATGAAATGAAACGACCCTTAGGCACTGCTGAACTACTCCACTCTATAACTAGCTCATTAGGAAACTGGAACTTAACAGCTCGAGTTCTACAATCGACTGAGGCATAACATGCATGAAGTCAGTCCATACCTAGAATGACATCAAAATCTACCATATCTAACTCAACTAAGTCAGTCATGGTGCTCTTGTGATTGACAAAAATTGTACAATCACGATAAACTCTCTCAACTAGAATATACTCACCAACAAGTGTAGAAACACTGAAGGGCTCAAAAAGTTGCTCAGGAAGAACATCAAAATTCATCGCAACATAAGGAGTCACAAAAGATAGACTCGCTCCTGGATCTAGCAAAGCATAAACATCAAAATTAAAGACTTGGATCATACCAGTGACAACATCTGGTGAATCCTCTTGCTCTTGGAGACTAGTAATAGCATATAGACGGTTTTCCCCTCCGCCTGCCCCTGAAGTAGCTCCTCTAGATGCAGCCCTATCTGGTGGAACAACTGAAGAAGATTTGGCTCTATTGCCCCCATTACCATTTCCTTGTCTGTTCTTAAGGCATTCTTTCATGAAATGACCGTTCTGACCACACTTGAAGAAACCAGTGGAGCCATCATGACTCATCCCTGAGTGGATTCTATTACACTTAGCACATGCAGGAATCTCATTACCTCTTTGTGCCACACTACCTTGAGACGCGCAGATCTAGCTCTGAAATGCTGTGAATTATGATTATTGAACTCACCTCTGTTCCTTGGTGCAGGTGCAGTAGTTGATGATGGAGCAGGTCCCTTTTACTTATGTTGGAAAGATGACTGGTTGGCATTACTCTTCTGCTGTCCGGACTCATTCCCTGTCTTAGCTTTCTTATTTCAGAACTCTTCCCTATCCCTCAGCTTATCCTCATCAACCTGTTGCACATGGATCATCAGCCTTGCTATGTCCATATCCCCTATTAGCATAGCTGCCTTGCCTTTCTTACTTGACAGACGAGACAACCCAGCAACAAACAGACTCATCCTGCTCCTCATGTCAGCAACCATCTCCAGAGCATAGCGGGAAAGTTGGGTGAACTTCAGACTGTACTCATGAACACTCATAGATTCTTGCTTAAGAGTGAGGAATTCTCGTACCTTTGCTTCTCTTAGTTCACGGGGAAATAAACGCCCCATGAATACACTCTCGAACACAGCCTAGCTCACTATCGGTGCACCCTCAGCTCTATTTTTCTTCCATTGATCAAACCAGATTCTAGCATTACCCTTCAATTGGTATGCAACTAGTTCCACTCTCTCAACATCAGCAACATGCATAATCTCAAAAACCTTCTGAAGCTCTTCAACAAAGTTTTTCGGATCCTCAATGACACTTGAACCAGTGAAGCTTGGAGGATTCATCCTTAAGAACTCACGGATCTTAGACGTATCAGCCACTTCCTGTCTATTTTCTCTCTGTTGCCCAACTTGATTGGTCACAACCTGACTTAACATCCGGATAGCCTCACGGAACTCAGCATTGGTGACCTCTCCTTGGGGTTGCACTTCAGGTGCATTAGGTACCCCTTGTTCCTTAACATTCCTTCTAGTCGTATGACCTCGGGCAGCTCTTCGTGGAGGCATGATCTGAGAGACATGCGCAAGCACGAGTTAGAAAGAAACTTTTATAGAGATAAACTCTATCGCACGAAATGAGTATGAAAGAAGTGAGATAGTTCCTAAATGTTGCAGCCTCCTAATTATAGATGTGACGCGCTTCACACCGATAACTAGGACTCTACAGACACGACTTCATAGACACCCTAGGACTCTTGAACTCTGTGCTCTGATACCAAGTTTGTCACACCCTGAGCCTACACCTTGGGCGGGACTGGCACTCGATAACCATTGTTGGTCCCAAGCGAACCATTGGTCTGGCTTACTACTCAGCGGAAGGCTTTCCTCAACAAAGATAAATCCATGTAATAAACTAGAATGTTATAGAAGTAAACATTCAACTTGCCAATAAGGAAACTAAAGTCTTATATTCAAAACAACTGAAATAACAAGACTCATCAACTAATGAATAACTATCTATTAAGCCTCTAAATACTAAGAGGTATGTCGGGACAAGACCCCCGATCACCCTAACAACTGAAATAATAAAACATGATAAAAAAAGATCTTCCGGAAAGCAAGGAGGCTCACCAAATGACTCTGAATGCTCAACTAGATCAACGAAGCACTGGATGTTGATACTGATTACTTGTATCTGCATCACAAAAGATGCAAGCCAAATGGCGTCAATACATGGAATGTACGAGCATGTGAGGGGAACTTTAAATAAGACGTAATCTTGAAATGGAACTGAAGAAACTTACCTTGTCTCAACTCAACTCAACTCATTTCAGTATAAAGCAGTAAAAGGATGCAATACAAAGAAAATCTTTGAAACTTGTAAATAACAACTCAGTGTATTGAAAAACACACAATAACTCAGTTTGTATATGAAAATACAAGTAACTCTGTGTATATAAGAATACAAAATATCTCTGTGGAGTTTCTCTAACCGACAACCATCACTATGAGCTATGTGATGGTACATCATTTTGCCTCACGCTGATAGGGCCGTCATATACCTTGCCGGGATATAGAACCTAACTCACTAAGTGGATCGTCTAGTCTATACTAAAATCATAGAATCATCTAAAAAGTATGACCCTTTTCTACCCATGTTGGCTACACGGTTTATGGAGACTTTTAATTATCTGAACTCAAATATGTCCCCAAATCGGTGCTCAATACTATTCCCAAAATATAACTAGCTCATATGTTTAAGTACATAACTCTTTCTGTGGTTTGAGATTATTACTCAAAAACTAGCTCAAAAGCTCTCTTGGAAATCGGTGTTTCCTCTCTTGTTTAAATGTGAAAACATTTTTCTCTTGGGAATACTTAGATCTCATATAACCTTTTGAAGGAATGAACTTCACTCTTACTCTTACTCTTACTCAACTCAATGCTCAAGTCTTTAAAACAAGTTTAAAACAATTGTAAAAAGACTTTTGAAAGACTCTAAGAACTCTCTTGACTTGACTCTTAGCTCTACCTTGAATTTGTATTATGGATTCAAGGGTTATGATCTCATGTTATGGATGATCTCTTTATGTTTATACGTACCTTAGAGTGTAGAAATCAACTAGAAAACATAGGTACGATTCGAGGAAACTCAAACGGAAAGAAGTGGAAAAGGGTAGAGGACCTGGCGACCCTGGCGTACTGAGTGGCGCAGGGCGCCATACCTCATACTACAGAAGACTTACTAGGGCGCACTAAGTGGCGCAGCACCCCATGGGGTAAACTACAGAACCATTTTTCTGGTGCACTGAGTGGCGTGGTGCGCCAACCCTGCCCAGAAAATCCTCGAATTTTCTTGTTCGTTTTTCAGCCCTAAGCCATCTAGATTCGATTGGTTTCTTCCCCAAACACTTAGATTCGAATACCCAACCAAAGTATACAAGAATCTACTCAAAAACAAAGTTAAATCTCATCAAAGCATCTCAAGAACTCCTCCAAAACTCAACAATCAAGAAACCCAATAGAAACTTCAATAAACTCCAGCAAGAACTCATTTTCTCTACTTTCAAGAACGTAAATACGCTGAATTAAATATGATTGGTGCGTGGGTGAACGAATACAACGCTATGTGATCTCACATACCTCGTAGGGATTAACTCTTGGTGAAATCCGCAAGCAAAACTCAAGAACGCGATGAACTTTGGTTCTTTCTCCTTTTCTCTTCTCTCAAAACTCTTGCGTAATTTTGTGAAGCGTAAACTGAACCAAATCAGTTTAGACCCCAATTAAATTACTAAAAACGAATTTAATTAATTGGATAATGAAAAGATCAAATACCCTTCTAAAATTTGGTTGACTATCCTTATTCAGACAGTCCGACTTCAAACGGGCTTATCTCTTTCATACGAACTGGAAAATTAGCAAACTCGGTGGCGTTGGAAAGATAACTCAAAGACTTTTCATTTGATATCTGTAGCTCACCTAACTCATCTTGTGATGAGAGTTATAGTCATTTGAAGTTGACCCAAAACTCATACTTAGCATAACTTGTCAATATTTCCAAATTTAATTATTTCCAAAAATGATTTCTTTCTAATTCTAGTTCTTTCAGATGGCGGGGTGTTACAGTGACCTAGATCAGACCCAAAGAGGAAATTTTCAATTTCAACTCCCAATACCAATCAAAATATTTCTAGAGGAGAGAGTTCAATTCAACAACAACTTTTTCACCCACAACTTCAGGTTCAACCCCGCTACCCCAACATTGATAATCAATTCAATAACTCATTTTTTCAGTTCAAAATAATGCTGGTGATGGGCTACAACAACAACATGAATAATTATTTGACATGTTTAATTCACAAGGACTACAAGACACAATTATTGGAAACACTAATTATAGTCCTATCCTGAAGTTTAATAGTGAGGATCATCATAATAAAAGTGATTATAGGTTGGATCTCAATGTGGACCATGGAGTAAAATTTTCAGATTGCAGAACAGTATTTGTTAAAGAAATTGGAAATGCGACAATTAATGAGTATAACTTGAATGTCTATGCAGACAATGTTTCTGATACTTATGTTGGAAATGCGACTATTAATGAATTGGGAGTAGCAAATGCAAATTTTCAGCAATATATTGGTGAACCAAACATGTCTAATCAAAGCAATATTATTGGGACATCATAAACAAATGATATTGAAGGAAGTGATTTAAATAAGAAGAAAAATTGTGATGCGTATTTTAATTTCAATAATATAGATTATCGACTCTAGAATCATGGATCTTTAAGTTCTAACCTACCTAATGAATAAGGTAGAGAGTTTGATCAAGTTCACTCTAATGATCAGGTTAGTGCTTCCATCTAATTTGATATTACATTTATTTTCATGTTTGATTATTGATATTAGCTTAAGTCACTAAAAATCTAACTCAGTATTTTTTTGTATTATATGTCCATTTTTAAAATGGGATTCAATTTTTTTTTGGTGTTTGATTGAGATTAAATATCTAATATCCTTGTTCAGAATCAAATGAGTCCTTAGAAAATTAAGTAGTATTTATATAAAATTTTCAGTATTAATTTTTTTTATATATATAAAAATATTTATTCTCCTTTTGTTAGAATTTTTTTCATAAAGATATTTTTTGATAACTGAATACTAACTTATTTTTCAATAAACTATTTTTGGTCATATCCATAACCTACTTTAGATTTTATCTTAAACCTACATATGCAGGTGGCAGCGGCATCCAATGTCCAGTTTTCAAGAACATCAAATTATCCTGACAAATCATCAATATGATACTATCGAGATTATTCGTGACAACTCTCATAACGGATCTTCGTAGTGATAAAGTTATATTTTCAAGTGAAAATTACATCTTTCATGTTTTGAGAACTATTTTCTTTTGTATGACTTAGATTGCTTGTTTGTTGATTTTTTTTCCATTTGGAACTAATGACAATCATTAGATTACATGCTTGCTTTAATTTCTTGACTAGGGATTATTGTTTTGTTTGATATCAAACCCATTTATTCTTTCATTACATAATCTTTTGGTCGAGTGATTATACATATTATATAAGGGATCAATTATTTGTAGAACTAATTATCTTGCATCTCAATTTAGCATAATATTGGTGTATTCGTAACATCTATGGGATACATTTTATTATTATTATACTCAGATTAGCTTACATGTAAGTCTATTGTGGCTTTTCGTCTTTTTTTTGTAGTTCATTTTTTTCTTCATAGTAATCACATCTGCAAGTTTAAATAATACATATTATCAGTGTAATTATTAATTTTATACCATCCAGTCATTTTCACTTGTATAAATAATGTATTATTGGAAGCAGCAAATGTTAATTTCCAACAATATATTACATGTGAGTAGTACTGAATGGAGTGATTAAAATGAAGGAAAATTATGATGCTTATATTGATTTGAATGATAGAAATTATAGCTTCAAGAATCTTAGAGTTTGATGAAGTTTATTCTGATGATCTAGTTAATTCTTTCATCAAACTTTATTTACTTGTTATATGTATTTGATATAATAAATGTTGTTTTCTAGAAATTGACATATATTTTTTGACAAACTAATATTTTTCGATACATACTTGTTTGGAGGATGAATAATAAGAAAAAAATTAAGATTGATAAAATAATCATAGGGTCATTTGCTTACCTGCATAAAATTTGGCATCACATATATATCCCTTATTTTGTTATTGATATTAGCTACAAAATTAGTATAATCTTACCATTAAAATCTTTGTATTATATATTTATATAGGATGTGATATTATATCCTATCTAATTTTAGTGTGTGATATACAATAGTCTTGTTTCGAACTAAATGACTCCGTAGTAAATTAAATAGTGCATGTTGAATTTTTTTAGTCTTTAGAAGAAGAATTATACGTTAACATATTCAAATGTTGGTTATAATAGTTGTATTAAGTCAACAATGGAGAGAATTGCAAAAAAAATTAGCTTTTGTCTTAATATGAAAGAAGTCAGTTTTCTCCTGTTTGGTGGAAAAAGTTTCCATAAAAAACTTTTTGACAACCTAACTTATTTTTTTAAGAAAATATTTTCTGTTTTATCAAACACACTCATAATCTCCTATATATTTTACCTTGAATCTACATACGCAAGTGGCACAAAATGTTCGATTTCTAGAAATAGGAAACGTTCCTAATGAATTATTGTGATTCAATACAGTCTAAGGACTTCTCTGATGAAAATTGCATCTTTCCTTTTTCTAGAAACTATGTAGTTTTATTTTTAAAATTTTATAATACATTATGTAAGAAGGGGGAAAAGAGAAGAAAATATTAGGAGTGTCAAATGAGCGGACTGAACTGAATTTGGTGGGCTCAAAATTAGTTGAGTTAATAATGACTCACCTAGAACTTACTTGTGTTACAGATTAGCCCAACTTTAAATAGGCTGAAATGAGCTAATGACTCATCCAAACTTGAACGAGTTATATGAATTACCTATATTTTATGGGTTAATTTTTCCACCCTAAAAATAGTATATCTCCACCTCATTGATCACGATAATATAAGTGTTAGTCCCGTTGAGAAGGAGTCGTCAACAGATGTATTCATTCTGGGAGCAGATAATACCTAGATACAATCTCATATATGGTTTATCCATTGTTAGCTGATTTTGTGACACCAATTAGGTGATAATGTTTCTCAAGAATCAAGTGAAAATTCAGAGCAACATATAGGTAATTCAAAGGTTTTGGTCATTACATCACCCGTAGATTGGGGAGATTTAAAATTAAATAGAATTTTGAAGGCGCCACATATTCTTGAGGGAAAAGATTAAAAAATCAGCTTCAAAGTAATGTGAGAAACCTATTGTTTTGCAAGCTCAAAATTCCAGCAATGATGAAAACAACTGTAGATTCTAGTGTCACGACCCAATCTACCCCCTAAGCGTGACATGGCGAATAGAATCCTGAGAGACTCTAAACAAGAAACTTGACATACGCATGACACTATAATAACAACATAATTGTAATGAAGCATAAAGAGGAAAGTAAATCATAAGAACAACAATCTTAAGTGATACCAAAATCAGAGTACAAGACTGAAATGCATTAATGTACTATGTCTGACAATATACCTCTATTAATCATAGGTGTGACTAGGACAAGTACTAGCTCACGAAATGCATTTATTTTTTCATGAAAATTACCATTTTGCCTTCTTGATGTCGACCCCGGGTCATTTTTTTATTAAATTTGAAACGTTGGTTTTGAACTTTGAGTTAAAAGTTGAGATTTTTAGTAAGTTTTGAGTTTGAAAGGATAACTTGTTAAAAAATGATTTTTGGTGTCTTTTGAAGTTTCGAGTGTCAGAATAGGATTCCGCAGATTTCATCAGTCGAAAATGTGAAATATGATCCGTGACAGTTGTCTGTTTCAGTTTTGGAGTCTTTTTGAGGATTTGAGGTCCTACGTTGTGAAATTGTGGAATTTTAGCCTTTGGGTTGACTTTGGTCAACATTCGGGGTTCATATGCTCATATTAGAATTCTTAGAGTTCCATTGGATTTGGGGGATGATTTTAGGCCTAGGTGAGGTCTTGATTGATTTTAGAGAGGTCGTGAGTTTGTTTTAGCCTTTTCAAGCGTTGAGTTAGTTCCTTGTGGTTTCACGGATGTCGGGTCAAGGAGACATCAGATTCATATTTTGACGGTTCCATTGAATCTGAAACGTTGAGTATAATTAATTTGCATATGTGGTTTGTGTTTACGGGGTTCCAAGTAAACTCCGAGGGTCTTTTGATGATTTTGAATTGTTTGGTTTTTTTGTATGTTATGGTGCAACCCTCCATGTTCGCGGAGCTTTTGGCTCGTTTGTGGAAGGGAGGGGGTCAGAACCCTGCTTTCGCAGAGTCTCGACCGCGTTCGCGGGCAAAGGTATATGTTCGCGGAGGACCCCTGGTAGTGTTAAACCTAAATTTCGGGGTTTCTTCCCCATTTTCATTTTTGGAGCTTTGAGAACTCGGTAGAGGCGATTTCAAGTGGGTTATTCAAGATAAAATTGTTGGGTAACGTTTCTTAACTCTAAATCTTCTATTATATTATGATTATTATTGAATTTATGAGTTTAAATCAAGATTTTTGGTTGATAAATTGGGAGTTCTTCATAAACTTGAGTTTTAAAGAAAAAGTGAGTTATGATATGATTTTCAAGTCCATTTTCGAATTGATTTTCCCTAATGAATTCCTAAAGAATTGAGTAATGTTTTCAAGTATTAATTTTTGGTTTTAAACCTTATTTTTTGAATTAGGTATTGTGTTGAATGAACCACCTTTCAAGGAAATTGTTGTGGGTGTTGTTGTTTTCGGAAAGTGATTGTGATACTTGCTTATTTATAAATTGTATGGCTTCTGAAGTGATTCGGAAGGGGAAGACTCAACTATTGAAGTAATTATTGATTGATTTAAGGCAAGTGGCTTTCTAAACCTTGTATTCTAGTTTGAATTCGTATGCTTCCTTTGTTGATTGCTTGTTGGGAGTAATGGGAATGAGGTGAAGGGTTTAAATTATCCACTTGCTATATCTAAATGAATAAAAAGGGGTAGAAATGAAAAAAGCTATATGTTGAACATGATGATGTGAATTGCCTTAATGTAATCCTTGTTGATAGATTGATGAAATGCTTGAAAGCATGAATATGGACTTTATTGTTCAAATTATTGTCTCTTCTATGTGGTGTGATATTGCTTATGTGCTTTGATCGTTGAACACCGCAATGAGACATGTGATGAGTTATTATGCCGAGGTCTTTGCCGGTAAGTATTATTATACTGAGGTCTTTGTCGGTGAGTGTTATTATGTTGAGATCCTTACCGGCGAGTATTATTATGCCGAGGTCTTGGCCGACAAGTGTTATTATGCCGAGGTCCTTGCCGGCAAGTTTTATCATGTTGAGGTCTTTACCGGTGAGTGTTATAGAGACGATGGGAAATGGTTTCAGATAGTGATGATCATTGTGACTTAATACACTTGATGTTTATGCGTGACTTACTTGTGAATTGTAATTGATGTGTTTGTTATGTGTGACAGAGCTACTTGTCATTGAGATTGACTTATTTGACTTGTTCGATTGTTGATTTGTAAAGCTTCAAATGTGAATACTTGGCATGTGACTCGTGTATTATAGAATTGCTAGGTTGGGCTGATTTTTATGCAGGTTGTAGTTTGAGGAGGTTCGGTTGGAGTGCAAGGGGTATTCGTTTTCTATCTAGTTTCTTTGTTTAGTAGGTTGCTTGTTGGGTACTATATTGTTGGTACTCACCCTTACTTCTACACTTGTGTAGGTTCCTATCACGCCCCGAGCCTATACCCTGGACGTGACCGACACTCGAGAACCATTTTTGGTCCCCAAGCGAACCCTTGGCCCTGCTGACTACTTAGCAGAAGATTTACTCAAGCGATAACAAACTTAGAAATAAAATTTAGAACATTCAAAATCAAGCAAATACTGAACTCAAACTGTTTGAAAATACTTAATTGCAATAATAATAATACTTTGCAAAAGACTCTAAAAACATCTCAAACAAAAGGGAAATACTGAGAGACTCCTCAACTCTAACTATCTATGAAGCCTCTATAGTTAAACATGGATGTTGAGACAAGACCCACAACACCCTAAAAGGACTAAACTGAAAGGAAAAAGGGAAATCCTCCGGAATGCAAGGAGGCTCACCAAAGCTAACTGGAGTGTCAAATGACCTCAACGAAGCGCCTGTTGATGATCCTGAACACCTGTATCTGCATCATAAAAGATGCAGGTCGAATAATATCAATACATTGAATGCACAAGTATGTAATATAGCCGAGGCAAAATAACTAAAAGAAAGGACAGCAATAGGTATAACATAAACTCAACTAAAACTAAAGAGTTAAAGGAATGAAACCATGTAACTTAACAAAATACTTTATCTTTCTCCAAACTTTCACATAATAACTTATATATAAAAATACACTCTAAGGGAGATTCTCTAACCGACAACCATCACTATGAGCTAAGTGATGATTCAACGTCTTTGTCCACGCTGCCAGAACTGTCCTATATTGTGCCGAGATATAGAACACCTCAACTAAGTGGATCCACTATGCTCTGCTCGAAGGCACTAAGGATTCATGTAAAAAATATAATCTTGTACCCATGTTGGCAAGACATGGTTTATGGAGGGCTGCGAGTTGTCTAAACTCTCTCCCATATCAGTGCTCAATAATATTCCCAATAATATATACTTTTCCTCAAATGTATAAAAACATTCTCTTTATCTGGTTTGAGGTAATTGCTCAAACTATCCTCTTAAAAGAGGTAACTGCTTTGAAATATCCCTGAAACTCATCGCTCATTTAGAAAACAAGGTTTCTTTTCGCTCAATATAAAAATACATTTTGGATTGAGGTAATTACTCGAAAGGGGCCTCTTTAAGAGGTAACTACTCTGTACTTAATCTTTCTGAAAACTCTTTTAACTTTTCTCAAAAGAAGTATACTTTTTTTCTTCATGTAAGAATGAAACATTTGGAAAATACTTAGCTCCCTTATACTCTTTCGCAAACTGTTCTTTACTTCCTCAAAACTCAGTTTAAACAATAATTTTTTGTTTAAAAGATTCTCAATAAGAATTCACTAAATACTCAAGAATAGGGTTCATGCTGAAAAACAAACATGAACGATCAACTCAATAATAACATTACACAATGTATGACAATTCAATGATTAGAAATAGGAATTCAATAATCCACAACTCAAAAATTCAGAACTCAATATCAACTAATGTAAATAATACTTAAATCTAAGGATAGAACCCTAGATTATTATTTTACTGATTTGAAAGTAGATATAGGGTGTGAGGATGAACTAGTCAAACACTATGATAGCCTTACATACCTGAAAGAACAAAGTTCATTGGCAAAATCGAAGAAACTTGAAGAATGCTTGAACACTAGCTTTTCTCCTCCTGGAATCTTGATCTAATGTCTTGAAGTGTTAATGAACGTAAAAGAATTGATTAACACTTTCTAAGCCTTTAATTTGGTGTGAAATGACGTAGTTTAGGCTTAGAATAGAGTTAAAATGACGTAGTTTAAGTACCAAACGCATAGGGGGAAAGACCAAAACGACCCCAACTTTTAAAACTGAAAATGTTCCCCAAACGGCCAGTCTCACGGGTCGTTTAACGCTTCACATGCCATTTAATGCATCACGGCCCGTCTAGTGGGTCGTCAAGTTTCTCTACCGAATAGGGCTTCACTAAAATGGGGATAACGTTTTACTTCGAGCTTGAAATTAGGCAAACTTGATGGAATTGGAAAGAAGACTCAAAGACCTTTAATTTGATAGGTTATGGGCAACATAATTCATTTTGTGCTGAGAGATATGATTATTTGAAGTGAACCCAAAACTTAAAATCTGATGGGTGACTTATACGGACCACTAAATGGACCGTACAAGTCACCACGGGCTGTTTAGTGGCTCGTCTAAGTGACTTTCAACATTTTGTGCCTTGGGCAGTCTTTCACGATGCCTAAGACGGGCCATGGTGCCCTAAACGGTTCATCTAAGATCTCGTGAAGGGTCCAAGGTCCATTTTGGGTATGTGGACCTGCCCGTTTGCCCTTTTTAGCTATTTCTCAAAGTACGAGGTGTTACAATAGCTCCTCCTTGGGAACATTCATCCTCGAATGAGGCCAAACTAAGCATGAAAGGGGTGGGAATGTGTCTAACAACCCAACACAAAGCACAAAACATGCTAATAGCATAAACTACAACATATCAACTTCTAGAGTACTTTACAAAGAGTTAGTACCTTGGTCTGGAATTGATTCAGAGTAAAATCGGTGAGGGTATATCTTCTTCATATTCTCCTCGGCCTCCAGAGTAGCTTCTTCAATAAATTGGTTCCTCCATAAGATTTTGATTGATGCAACCTCTTTGGTTCTCAACTTGCGAACCTGACGATCATGGATCTGGACTGGAATATCTTCATTGGACAGACTGTTCTTTACTCCAATACTCTTAGTAGGCACAATAAGTGTAGAATCACACAAGCATTTGTTTAGCATAGAAATATGAAACACTGGATGGACTGCTGCTAACTCAGATAGTAGCTGCAACTCATAAGCTACATCACCAACCCTTTTGGATATCCTGTAAGGACCAATGTATCGTGGACTGAGCTTTCTTTTCTTACTAAACCTCATAACACCCTTCATTGGTAAAACTTTCAGACAAACCCAATCATCAATCTCAAACTCCAAATCTCTTCTTTTAACATCAGTATAGGATTTCTGACGACTCTACATTGTTTTTAACCTCTCCTGAAGTGTCTTCATCTTCTCCATGGTTTGATGAACCAAATCTGGTCCTATCAACCTCAGCTTCGCCAACCTCAAACTAGCCAATAAGAGATCTACACCTCCTCTCATATAGAGCCTCATACAGAACCATCTGGATGCTGAAATGGGAACTATTATTGTATCAAACTCAATAAGAGGCAAGTGGTCATCCCAATTACCTTTTAAATCCAAAACACAAGCTCTCAACATGTCCTCTTTGGTGGATTAGTTTGAGTCTACATTATAGAGTGCGTGGTATATATTTGATCATGAGGCTTTGGACCAGGTGAGAATGATTCAGGATAGGCTGTACACAACTCAAAATAGGAACCAGAGTTATGTTGATCGTAGGCATCAGCCTTTGAGGTTTTAAGTTGGTGATAGAGTTTTCCTCTATGTGTCACCCATGAAGGGCGTGATGAGATTTGGGAGATGGGGCAAGCTTATCCCCATGTATATTGGGGCTTTTGAGATCATTCAGAAGTTGGCGAGGTTATATGAGTTAGCTTTACCTCAAGTATTATCAGTTATCCACCCGATTTCCATGTTTCGATGTTCCACCGATATGTTCCAGATGAGTCCCATGTGCTCCAGTATGATGCAGTAGAGTTGGATGACTTGACTTTTGTGAATAACTCAAATGCATGAATCCGAAAGAGTAAACATGAGGAACTAATACCTCCAGATGAGACTGATATGGAGGGAAAAAATAGGGGTACTTGGATGTCATATCGACTTCGGCCTCCCGAGTATAACACCCTCAACTAACTTATAAGAAAGACTCTTTCACATCAACACTTTCTAATGGCACAACCGAAGAGCTCCAAGTGGGCCATTTTTGGTAAGCAGAACTGGCGATGCGGGATGAACCGGAAGCCGGGTTACGGTGCCAAACTGCGCGCTAACCTAGATCCCACAAAGGGTGTTGGTCGATTAAGACAGCAGGACGGTCATTAAAAGGATCTTAAGTAATGCTAAGTAATGCGGAATTAAAGAAATGAAAACAGAAGAAAACTTACAAGTTTATTGCTTAAACATCGTATTGTACATGAGAGAGAGAGAGAGATTTTCAGAATAGTATGTTTTTCTGATTCTCTAATGAATAACTAAGTCTTCTTTTATAGAAGAAGTGGGGGAATGCCTTTTCATCATAGGCTTACAAGTGGAAGGCTAAGATGTTGCCGACAGTAAAAGGAATCTACTTTTGTAAAGTAAAGATAGTGCTTTCTTCTTTTTCTTGACAAAAGATAGTGCTGGTCCCTTTTGATAAAGGTGTTTTGTCCTTTAGCTTCTCATTGGATGCCAATTTAGAATAGTGAAATGCCTCTTTGAAAAAGTAATTCCAGCTTTGCCTCTACTTTTTCAAATTGGTCCTTTTCCTATTCGTAGTTGGGGTCCATGTAAGCCAAAGCTAATCCTTTGGGATTACACATATCACCATTATCTCCACTGCTGGTGGATTCTGC
>JAJONR010007157.1:0-30603 GCA_029582245.1 Solanum etuberosum
TTCAGCAAGCTTAATTTGAAGAATATGAAACAAAACCTGCTCTAAATAAAAGTAATATCTTAAGCTACAAAAGATATGTCTATTAACATAGATTTGTTATCCTTTATGTCCCAAGTCATTGCTGAGCATTTGAGTTATCTAGGTTAGACTCATTTTTAATTTTTTAATGTTCGAGAATATTTTGTTTAACATGAGTCTAGAATCCAACATTTTGATCTACTTGTACTTTCATAATACAACAACTATACATACATATTTCTGAAAAAGTCGTAAAGTTGCATTGATGAAGCATCTAGAAGGGCCTTCAGAGCAGCAGTTTAATGAAGAATGAATTTTTAAAAGGGTCAACAATATTATTTTGCTGTTGTTTCAAATTTATTTTTCTCCTTCTATAAATTTTGTTAGAGTAACAAAGTAACAATAACGAAAAGTGGTGAACGTTTGACCTCAGACAAGTAGATTGTCTCTAAATTTTTTTATTTATGTTGTTGTGGTGTACATTTTTAACGGTCTTAACTTATTTATAACTAATATTGATTATCGAAAACTTTTATATAATTTGTTTTTAACAAGGAGTTATTCTTACCATAAAATTATCAGTTCTATATTTTTCATGTACAAAAAAATAGAAAAAAATATGTTTAATCGCTACATAAAAATATCACTCAGTTTTAACAAGACAATTATATCATCAAACATATATTATGATAAATTATGTAAAAGATAAAGATGATTTGATATCAAAATATTTTTAATCATTCATTATATATTTAAAATTTTTGAGATATGTGATAATGTCAAATCATTTAATTTCTGTTGAAATATTCTTAAAACCTACTAAAATTTACTTTTTTTCTTTTCTTATAACAGTCGATTATTGAAAAGGCTATTTAAAAGCTTAGAAAAATTATTTATGCCCGCGTGAAGCGCGGGTAAATTACCTAGTCAAATATATAATTAGTTTAATTCGTAGTGATCCTTGCTTTACCCGTGAACATGATTATACTTTATGGAGAGGACACATGTGGTCCTTTTAAAAAAAAATAATGTTTAAAAAAATTGTTTTTTTTTATAGTGCAATTAAAGTAAATTTTCATCATTTTTTGGGTGCATATTTAGCATTTATTATATGGTTGTGACATAAAAATAATTTGTCTTTTCTTCTTAATGAGAAGGAAAAATAGGTTGGGGGTTGTTGGAGATATGTGGAGAGATTTTTTTTTTCTTTTTATATTTTACTCCCTCTTTGTAAATTATTATCGTAGCAAAAATCACGCTAATTAATAAAATTAATAATAATACATTAAGGAATTGATTTGTGAGTCATTTGGGTATATATAAGAACTATTTTTATAACGAAAGAGGTATATGAATTCTAAAGTCTAAATGACAAAGTTAAGACGTATATCAGATCATTTTTGATAAATATAATATATAGTTTATTAAATTATTCTTATTTTTATATTAACTCTAAATGACAAATTTAATTTTTAGACGAAAGGAGTATTGTATTGTATAATTAATTAAAGGGAGATATCATTTAAAAGAATCACGTCTACTTAATTAATGTGCTAAGCTCGTACAATGCAAGTGATTTAATTAGTTGAAATTAAACTGCCTGAATATATTGGTTTCAATATAACGCCATTAATTTTTTCAAATGATACTTTTTTTTTTCCAATTGCGATCAGAATTTGAAATTTATGAGTTTTTACCATGATCTCAAGTTAATTCTACAATAGACGGCTTCATACAATGCCAAATATTCATAACTATTTAGCAAATTTCTTAATATATACGAGATCTGAACAAAAAATATTGAGTTCACGTGAACCTGTAATTGAAATTCTAGATCTGCCCCTACTTTTCTCTCGTCCTTTTTTATTTTGGCTTTATTATTTTGATTAATGTTCAAGAACTTAATTAAAATTTTAATTTCTAATTAATTTAAACAAATTCTAACTTTAGAGTTTCTTACTATAGTCACTTATTAATATCAATATTTTGGCTCAGGATCTCAAAAAGTCTGGAAAATAATCATGAAAAGTTTCAAAAATAAAATGTAGAAATTAAGTTTATATTTACAACATTTTAAAAATTTATTTTGTAGTTTTATTAAAATGTGTTGGTTTAACTATATTTTGAAATATGTTTTGTGATTATATCTCTAACATTTTAAATAGATAAAATTAAAAGAATACTTGATTAAACTTTTTGTTATAAATAAATTAGTAGGATCATTTATCTATAAAATTTTTATATGCTTTCGTAATTTGATACTTAAATGATCTTGCCAAAATTCATCCTAAAAAATTAAGCGATCACTGCAAATTAGGAGTGTACATGGTCGGGTTGGTTCGGATTTTTCAAATATCAAACCAAATTATTTGTGTCGGATTTTTAAATTTATAAACCAAACCAAACCAAACCAATAAAATTCGGGTTTTTCAACCTCGGGTTTTTTAGGATTTTTTCGGGTTTTTCGGATTTTTTCGATAAAGTATTCATACAAACATATAATTTACTTGTACTTCAAATATTTCTTTAGTCCTACCAAAATACAACTATCTAAGGTGTTTCTTAAGAAAATAACACAAAATATGATATGATTATTGACACTAAAATATCCAACAAAAATAATAATAATGAAATCGCGTAAAACAAATATTGCAAATTAACAAGTCATAATGAAAATGATCATAATTTAAAAGTACTAAATCATGCTAAAATAAGTTTAATAAGTAATAGTTACATGACTAAATATTAAAGGAAATTAAAATTAGATTATGTAATTTAATTGTCTAAATCAATGTAAAACTAAAGAACAAATATTCAATATTATTGTCATTCTTAGTGTTGAATTGATTTTCTTTTTGCATTAGTATTGATTTCGATTTAAGCTTTATTATAATTACCAACATCTGTGGACTATAATCTTTATTAAACTATTCAGAATTCTAAGTTTCAAACTTGAAATAATATATTAAAAGATAAAAACTATGAAAAAGTATAAGAAATATTTAAAAATTATATCAAAGTAAATATTTTTATGTATAAAATAAAATTTTAAAATTACATATATAATGTCGGGTTGGTTTGGTCTCGGGTTGGTTTTTTTAGTTAAAATCAAACCAACCCAAATATAGTCGAGTTTTTTTTTTCAATACCAAACCAAGTCAAACCAAACCACTAGTAGGATTTTTTTTCCCGGTTTAACTCAATTTGCTGTTTAGTTCGATTTTCGGTTCGATTTTGTACACCCCTACAACAAATTAAAGATATTATAATTTTGACAAATTAAAACAATTTTTTTAAAATCTTATGCGGGGCAGGGCGGATAATGGATTTCACAAATCAATTCCTTAATGTATATTACTACTAGTTTTAAGTTTTCAGTCCTACTACTACGTTACTTTTGTTTGAGTAGTGTACTACTGTTTTGTACGAAAGACCTTTTTTTATCGAGTATTATTACAAGATTTAATTTTGAATCATTTCTTAAATAATAGGACAATAATATAAAACACATTAGAAAAGAGAGTACCCTTTTATTATAAGACAGACCCTTCATGTCCTTTCTTAAGAGATGAAGCAATCGTCACTCAACAGTTCAAAGCTGACCGATACACTCTGCGTGCTTGCCTATTAGCTTCCCATTCCAATAATTAATATTACTAAGCAACTAAATTCAGACAATATTAATAAGAATAAGTTTTTTTCTTTGAACTAATAAAATAACTAACAAATAATAAATACATAAAAATAAGCAAATAAGTAGATATGAAGGTGTCTTTTAATGACAAAAATAAAAACTAGAACGGTGATTAATTTCCTCCACTAATATTGGCAGGAATTAATGATTTACTTCTTATAATTTTGTTGAATTAATTTCTAATGATCATGACATTTCCATTTATCGTTAGTATCTCTAGAATAAGGATAATAATTAATTGCTTAATTACTCGAAAGTGACGTTGTTCAACAAAAACATAACCTAATTTTATAATTTTTTTGGAACAAAAAAAATATTTATAACAATACATTCAATTGAGAGCTCATCAATTAATACGATCAATATATACTTAACCAAATAAAATTTAAAGAACAACTCAATTACAAAAAAACATTATCAAGATAATTTATTCGATAATTGATTTCATCAAAATTCCAAATAAGAAATCTATCACCCATGATCAAACCAAAAAAAAATAAAAATGCAAATTATTGCCTTTTTTTGGTTTCCCACTCGGTGTTCGGAGCCCACATTAGAGCTCCGACTAAATCCGGATCACTCTCTGCAGGGCCCATTCGGAGGTAGCGCTCCCAATAGAATTTTCTCCATACCCAGGGCTCGAACCAGAGACCCTTTGATTAAGGGTGAAGCACTCCCATCAGTGCACCACAACCCATTTTGGTGCATAAATTATTGTCAAAATTATAATATCCCCATCAACAAAAATTAGAAAAGTATAGAAAACTTTTTAATTTGTCTAGTAGGATAGACTTGAGGATCTTTCACGTTCAAATTGTCTTGAATAATGGTGTAAACGAAGACTGATATAGTCCTTCGGAATCGGGTTCATTTGAATTCACTATTTTGATACGATACATAAATTTGTATGCAAAAATTTCACTAAAATTAAAGTAATAATAAATATAAGCCCATAATTTTAAAAGTATAATAAGCTCAATAATAAAAACCTAAATATTAAATTCCTATAATTTTAAATTCTTAATCCGCTTCGAGGTATACATCACTTTCCTATGTCAAGCATGTGACTAAAATCAAGGTTAGAAGCTTTAATATTATGTCCTAAGTCAATTCTTTTCCCCACATTGAAATTTGATTAAATTTGAATTTGCACTGAAAAGTCCCACATTAACAGAGACAAAAACTTTAATCAAGAAAGAAGAAATACTTACCAATCCACCATCATCCTTATTGATACGCCCTAAGCCAATTATTCATAACTCGTAAATCTATACCGAATCATATATTATATGGACTAAAATCAGAATATACAAATGACTCACGAACCAAAAATATTTTTTTTCCTTTATTTGATTAATCTCTTCCAATTAATAAACAAAAAAAAAAGACTTATACTAAGTTTTTTTTTTCTTTTGGGTGGGTGTTGGGGTGTGTGTTTAAGTATAGTCTATTAATGTAGTAGTCAAAGTAGCTACAACCCTCTAGTTGACTATGGAGTTAAACCTTAATTTGTTTAATAATTTGTACAACAACACAATTGCACTATTTGATTTACTTTCTATTTTTATGTAAACTTTAATAAGTAGTAGTTGATATATTCGTTGGCATTATTTATTTTGATCACATGGATGTTGTCTTCTCCACTAGGCCTTTAGTACATTTGAACTACCCTCCCCCCCCTACATTAATAAAAAGCATATAGCTATATTTTGTTGTTGCTAAAATGTGTTCAAACAACATAATCAATGACCTATTATTTTTGTTGTTGGTATTTTGTCAAAAATATTAGTCGTTTTGACAAGCTGTATTTGTTTTAAAATATTTAAGTTTTCCTTAAAAAATGTTATTTACTCCTTAGTTTAGAATTACACAAAGATTTGTTGGACTTAATTGAAAGATACTCTTAATATACTGTGAATTCAGTTATCTATCTTTGGATCATATCTGTGCGGTTTTTTCAAAAGTTTCACACTATTGAGAGTATCAACTACACGTTCCGAGTGTGTTTGATATGAAGGAAAATATACAATTTTTAAATTTTTCATGTTTGAACGGTCGAAATTAAAAAAAAAACAAAAACAAGATCCTTAAATAAAAGGAAAGTGATCGTTTCCTAATTGAAGTAGAGAAAAAAAGTTTTATGACTTGACATTTCCTCCCTCCCTCCTACCACACACCCAACCCCACTCCAATAGCCCCCCCCCTACCCCTTATAGTATTTGCCTAAATTTTATATTAATATATTTGAGGCAATATTTTTTGCTTACTTACTTACTATCAGATAATAAGTAAGAAAATTACTTATTTTTCAAGAAAATATTTTCCTTCCGGCTACTAATGAAGCGCACACCTAATAATCTTCCCCTTGAACTAAGTCTCACACTAGCTATCACCTCGTGAGCATATTTTTAGATTAATTTTATGGTACCTACATCAAATGCTTATGGTCACCAAGGTTCACTATTTTTTTTTTGTATGAGTCTCCAAAGCTATGTATAAAGATAGTAAATCAACCAATAGACAGGCAAAGACAATAAATCATGCCCCATGCCATCACTCCATCACCTTCATATATACTCGTCCCACCAAATTATTGACTCAAATATCAACTGTTGGGCTAAAACAATCCAAAAATAATCTTAATATATAGTGTAATATTATTCATTTTGAATCAAACCCACACAATTTTCCGTAAAAGATCTCATAACATTAAGAATATCATTAACTATACCTTATATGTAGCTTTTTTCTCTTTTCAGATATTAATATAAAATTTTCTTTGCACACCGAACAAGATCTACCCTTATTATTTCAATTAGAAGAGTATTACTTGAGTCGTCTGTCTACAGAGAGATAAAATTATCTTTAGACATACTTTAACAATTGAAGTTATTAAATATTTTTCTTAAGAAGTGTATACGAATCAATACTAATATGAATATATAGCATGAAGTATATATATATAATGTAAAAGGTTTTTGTTAGGCTTGGAAAAAGAAAAGTTTTTTTTTGTCTTATGATTAGAAATAAATACAATACAATACTATACCCAAAGAGACTTCAACTGTCCAAATTAAATACCTCAAACTACCACTATACTCTTTGCTCTTTCATTTTTAGTTAATTTGTGGTCCAATTTTTTCTTTCTTTTCCAACTGTGCCAACTTGGTCCATTTAATTCACCTCTCAAAAGTTATAACTCTCTTTACATTTTATTTATTATATATATATACATGTCTAATTGCTTTACTAGCAAGTGCACTTACAAACAAGTTATAATATTTTTGTAACAACACTTTTGCCAAAATGGCCACACCTAGTTTTTCAATTATTTTGAGCCTTTTGTTGATTTTGGGAGTGGCTATTTCCCAAAGTGAAGCTAGGGCATTTTTTGTGTTTGGTGATTCACTTGTTGATAGTGGAAATAATAATTATTTGGCTACTACTGCAAGGGCAGATTCACCACCTTATGGTATTGATTATCCAACACGTAGAGCAACTGGTCGTTTCTCCAATGGCTACAACATTCCTGACATTATCAGTTGAGTCATTTTGCTTCTTTTTTTTAATGCTTTTTTTATATGACGTTTTCTTCGTATGACTTATAGGTCACGGGGTTACTGATGCTTCAAGCATCAGGATAGAATGAGTATGACACGTTTTTATAATAGAGTAGTGGTGGTTCTTTTCTAGATTCTGTGTGAATGCGAGATGCATGTTCTGTACATTATATCAGATTCATATGAACCTAGTATTTTCGACGCGGAGTGTGAAGTTATGTGTAAAATTTATTAAAACTATAACAAATAGTAGATATGAATCTTTTCCCCTTAAAAATATAAAAAGTTAATGCTAAGAACTCATAGAAAGTTTAAATCTTGGATACGCCTTTGACATTTGGAGAATTGTGGAGAAATTGTAAAGTTGTCTCTATAAGTCATGAGTTTGAGCTGTGAAATCGGTTACTGATGCTTGTGCTAGGATAGACGACCTACATTACACCCTCTTAGGGTGCGACCCTTTTTTCTAGACACTACATAAACGTGAAATACTTTGCGCATCAAACTATTTTTTACACTAGCATCTAATTGCGTGTGTTTTAATTGCTTCTTTTATGAAAGGAACTTACTTATGAACACTAACATTATAATTCTAACATATTGTAGATGACAACCTGCCTTATTTTTCAGATTACTTATCCTACTTCAATTTTCAAGACAATTACCTATAGTTTTTCTTTTATAAGTTTAACTTCTATATACATGGATAATATAAAGAATTTTTTTACTATAAGATAATTTAAAAATACTAGCACTAACCGTCCACAAAAAGTAGGACTAAAATTAACGTCAAAATAAGACAAGCTACTTGTTATAAGCAATATCTTTAAGTACATCCAATTATTTTCACTAGAAATATACACAAGGTAAATCCTTCTTCAAGATTGACCTAGTACTAGTGTATTTTTTTCTTTTCTTACACTGTCAGTATATATAAGTTAAACTCGTGATAGATACAGTTAATCAACTTTGATTATTTTACTTTTTTTCAGGTCAACAAATTGGTTCATCAGAATCACCACTACCTTACTTAAATCCAGCTCTTACTGGACAAAGACTTCTTGTTGGTGCTAACTTTGCATCTGCTGGAATTGGAATTCTAAATGACACTGGAGTCCAATTTGTACATACAAAACACTAGTCTATAAATTCAAATTATTTCAACATTTAACATGTTAATTTGTTTGACTAATGATAATAATGCTTATATATATATATATATATATATATGCAGATTAATATTATTCGAATGCCACAACAATTGGATTATTTTAGACAATATCAACGTAGAGTGAGTGGACTGATTGGTGAAGCAAGTACTCAAAGACTTGTAAATCAAGCTCTTGTTCTTATGACTCTTGGAGGCAATGATTTTGTCAACAACTATTATCTTGTGCCCAATTCTGCGCGATCGCGCCAATTTTCTATTCAAGATTATGTCCCTTATTTGATAAGAGAATATCGTAAAATCTTGATGGTACGTAAGTTCCTCCCTTCTTGAGTTAATTTCTACGTGTGACACGATTTGTTAGGGATAATTTAGCTTTGTAACATGGCCTTCATTCAATATAACATTTATAACAAAGTAAGTTTTTCACCAACATAATTGGTTGTCAATTGCAAGCTGTTTTTTTAAAATGACATATCAGTAGAAAGATTCAGATAACATTAATGTAGTTGAATGCACATTGAAGTTATGTACTTTTGTATAGGTAGATAATAATACGGTACCAAAAATAAATAAATCGGTAGATAAGTTTTATTATTATAGAAACTAATCTTCTTTTTCCATAATGTTACTGCAGAATGTGTACAATCTTGGAGCTCGTCGTGTCATTGTGACTGGTACTGGACCATTAGGTTGTGTCCCAGCAGAACTAGCTCAACGTAGCAGGAACGGGGAATGTTCACCCGAGTTGCAACGAGCTGCAGCCCTGTTTAACCCACAGCTTATGCAAATGCTGCAGGGGTTAAACAGTGAACTAGGCAGCAATGTTTTTATTGCTGCAAATACACAACAAATGCACACTAATTTCATTACTAATCCACAAGCATATGGTAACTTTAAATTTACATGTCCTGTTCAGTGACAGAGCCAGGGGTTCAGTCGTGTTATTAATATTGACAATTGATTCCATTTTTTTTGACAGGATTTATAACATCAAAGGTAGCATGTTGTGGTCAAGGACCATACAATGGTCTTGGTCTATGTACACCGCTCTCTAACTTGTGCCCGAATAGAGATGTTTACGCGTTTTGGGATCCGTTCCATCCATCCGAGAGGGCAAATAAGATCATTGTGCAACAAATCATGTCCGGTACGACGGAGTTCATGAATCCGATGAATCTCAGTACAATTTTGGCTATGGATTCACAAGCATAATATATAAAACATATCTGGAATCTGTTCACTTGTACCTTTTGTTGCTAATTTTTTTTGGCTATAAATAAGTTGTATGCAGCACCTCATGTTGGTGCTACTTTTAAATTTACAAAAGTTTGGTTGTGTGCTATGTAATTCAGTAATCTAATTTGTAGGGTGGAGTGTGATATTGTTGAAAATGTAAACCAAAGTGTTTTTAATTTATATAATATATGAAGTGAAACAGTTTCATGACATGTAATTTTGGTACTTTCATTTGATCAAATTTGGTGAATGTGAAAATGTTCCTATTTTGGATGGAACTCCTCAAATCAAACAAAAATATCTAATTTCTCCTAAATAACTCATTCCTCCCTCTCTTTTAATTTAATTCGACCTGACCTACTAAATTAAATAACCTAGATCAAATTAAACCCAATTATAAACATATAGTATAAGTAGGGTCAAACTTAGCTAATATAAGAAAATAAAAGTACCTCATTTTTCAAGGAGTCTATAGCCAACTATTAATAGTATCACTTTCTTTACTTTTTAGACTTATTAATTTCATCTCCAAATTATTGACAACTTTAATAACAATTTTTTACTTGACTAACTAAACTTAGATACACCCCTAATCTACCGCACATAATATATCAAGTGGTCTCAAATTCTTGTAGGAGCATGAGACTCTTAATAAAAAGTCGATAGAAGTGTTGAAAACACCCCTAAACTTGACGAGAATTTAGGAATGTATTTCACTCATGTTGCAAGATGTCAAGATCGGAGGTGTAGTTAAGTTTAGTTATCCAAATTAAAGAGTGTTTTTAAAGGTTGTCAATCATTCGTGAATAAAACTAATAATTCAACCAAATTTAGGGGTGTTCTCAATACTCGCTAAAAAAATTTAGTTGGATTATCTACTTGTTCAAATATCATTAATATAGTGGAGACACAGTCAAAATATAAGTTTTGGGGGTGGAATTTGCATCAACCTATGTGTTTTATTGTTTTTCTAATTCCTTATTACAATTCAAAATATTTATGACTTTTTATTATTTTATTATAATAGAACTTGCTAGAAAAAAAATGTATCATCTTATCATAATCACGAATTTAGCAAGTATTTTCAAATATCTCAATGCGTTAAATAAAAATTATATTTTCAAAACCTTTTATGTGACGACAAATTTCTTGATAAACATTAATTGATAATTCGATAAAATAAACATGCATACTATTATGGATTAAAAGTTCACTAATTACTAGTGTAAACTATATATTGTCAGTTTAAATATAACTTAATTAGATCCATCAAGATTTCCTTTAGCAAATGCACGCCTTGCATTAGATAGTTTTATTTAATTTCCACTTTTTTCACATGAAATTATCATGTTTATAATTATGGGCCTCACGTGATCTTTTTACCAAATCAAAAGTAAAGATTCCCTAATATCAATTTTTTTCTTTGGATAGGTTAAGATTTAATTAATCCAGATTAATCTCACGTTCAAATTTCAATAGAGATCTACATAAAAATACTAGTGATTTCTTTTCGTGCATCCTAATTTTAACGGATAGAGTTATCTAGTACATGTTGCTGGTAAGGGGTAACAGACATCCTATAAAATTAATCGAGTATGCTCAAGCTAACTCGAACAACATGATTATAAAATAAAAATAACCCCCCTCTTCCCCTCCCCCCTATATCTATATATAGCAGATAAAGAAATACTACGTAATTTTTATTTATCTGTTCTAGCCTTGGTGTCTGGTGGATAAAGTTATTTGATACATGTAGCTGGTGAGAGGTGACAGATATCCTGTGGAATTAGTCGAGGTGTGCTCAAGCTGACTCGAACAACATGATTATAAAATAATAATAACCCCCCGGCCTATACCCCTCCCCCTTATATCTATGTATAGTAGAGACAAAAATACTAGGTAATTTTTATCTATTTATTCTAGCTTTGATGGATAAAGTTATTTTATACATGTAGCAGGTGAAAGTTGACATGTATTCTGTAAAATTAGTCGATGTGTGCTCCTCCCTATATCTATATATAACAGTATTTCTCAACTCATTTCCCACCTTGAACTAAAGCCTTCTAAAAACATTTTTTTGCTGAAATCAATTAAGAAATGGAGAAGAATTTTTTTGGGTTTTTCTTTGTGGTTCTCTTAATTTTTGCCTCACGTAAGTCTCTCTTTTTATTTGTTTTCGTTATTTTGTCCTAAATCTACTTGTTCACTCTGTCCTTATCTCATAAATCAATCAATTAATTAAGCACTTATCAATCTTAATTAATCAGTTGGGATCGAATATATGAATTATTAACCGTCTATTCAGGTCGTTAGTATTCATTATACTGCTAGATTTATTCAACATTAATTAAACCTTTTTATAGTGGCAGCGTACTGTTTGTCTTAAATTTTTAGGGCTGCTACAGTGAGGTGTTGTTAATTGTTATATATGTATACTCATATTTGACGTTGAGATCTCATTTAACTGTTATAAACAAAAATATGCAAAATTACTTTTTTGTCCTTTCTATGTTATAAACGAAAAAAAAAACTAGTAGTCTTTAATTCCTCATGAATTTATGACTATAACAAGGTTTGACGGTAATACTAACCGTCAGTAGAAAAAAAAATAGCGATGGATAACTTTTGTCCTTAAACTATAAAAGTTCGTCATTAATTCTATTTAACAACATATTTAATCAGACAGATTATCAAAAAATCGTGTTAGCTATGGATTATTTAACGACGAATTTTGTATCTAATTCATGTTTTTCTTTAGTACATCAATTCACCTCAACTAATTAATATTTTTTTTTGTTTGTTGATAAATATATATATGGATTATGCAGAAATGGGAATAATGATGCCACAAGTAGAAGCAAGAGTTTGTATGTCACCTAGCCATAGCTATCATGGTCCATGTTGGCATGATCACAATTGTGCTCTTGTTTGCAGAAATGAAGGCTTCTCTGGTGGTAATTGTGTTGGTATCCAACTCAAGTGCTATTGCACTAAGCTATGTTAGTTTTTTTTTTCTTTTTTTCGCTCGGTGTGATGTCGGATCTGTTCTGAAGCCTGACTAATTTCAAATTCGTGCAAAGAAGATATGTTGACTTTTGTTTTCTTCTCCTTTTGGAAGGCTTAAAACTTTCCCTTGAAAGTCAAATATTATAAGTGTGCATGCATATATGTTTCAATTTGTGTTTAGTAATATGGTCAAATTGTTTAGTAACACGGTCAAACCTCTCTATAATAACATTACATTATAATGATAACATAGCTTTGGAGTTTCAAGTATATTTTGAACAAAAATGAATACAATCAGACCTCTTTATAACATCCATTCTTTATGTTACGTTATATTATATATTCTCTATAACATCATTTCGTTATAACAACTAAAAATATCCAAACAAACGTTAACGACGCCATCATAGAGAGGTTTATATGATTCAAATAAAAATGAACAAAGAAACTATCTTGCCTGCAGTATATTTTACATTATTCCAACCAAGTGACAAATTATGCTGCTACCAACTTCATACATAATAAAAGTGTTATTATAGGATGGGACTTTGATACAAAGTATATCATTTTCTCTAGAAAATAAAAGGAATCAAAGCCTTTACATTCTTAGGAAAATTTTCAAATTTAGAAAGGTACCATTTCCTAGTAACATTACTCCTTGCTGACAGATATAAAGCTACACCCACAGCACAGCAAAACGAAAACGATGTCTGGGAGATGAATGAGATCCCTACAAAGCCAAGAATCTCGAAAAGATAATGAGGGCATATGACCATACTGAAAAGGCCGCCTTGCGGAATTTTATAGCCCTTCTCTTTACTGCCTCTGAGCTTGGAAAGGAGGTAATGATGATAAAAGTTGCCACTGATTCCGACTAAGAATGTCAGTACACCGATAGACTTCAGATCGATTTCAGGCTCCGTATATTGTAGAGTTAAGTGTTGGATGTAGATCATGACTGCAGCCAACATAAAATAGGAGGATGAAATAAGGAGTACTGATCCAAGAATCATCCCACCACTGTATTTGTGAACAAACAGAACCTGCAAAGCAGAACAGGCGATCTCATTACTCCTCAAAGTAATTGGCTCGTCAGAAGAATAATACACGTGTAGTGCATGAACATATGACAACAGAATCGGATTAATATAAGCAGCACGGATATATATCAGATTTTTAGTGAATACAAAGCAATCAGTTTGGAACAAATTACGTAGTTCCTTGTCTGGGATGAATACTTCGAATCACTAGATCGTGCAGAAGATAACATTGAATGGTATGAACTAGTGGAACGAAGTAGGAATCTTGTACGCTATATAAAGGCAATATCAAGCAGCAAGAACAGTATTCGCAACAGTGGGAAGAATAAGTGATGGTACCAAAAAATATGGTAGTCCAGGTGCAAAGAATGGAAGGCTTACACAACATGAGCCTCCTATATAACTGGCTATGCAGGTGCAATAGCAAAAGAAGATTCTCTAAACGACGAAGGTTGTTAAGGCATAATTTAGTCATGGCAAAAATATCTGGAGTACACCCTTGAGAACATATCAAGAACTTTTTTTTTTGATAACCATGGTGTCATACACCTCGACTAATTCCAGGGGATACTTGTCACCTCCCACCAGCAATAGATATCAGCTAACTCTGTCCACCAACGCTAGAACAAATGGGATGAAATCACTTAGTGTTTTTGTTGTCTCCGTTGGGATTTGAACTTGAAACCTCATGACTACTAGGCCTCTTGGGTAAACACATCAAGAACTTATAGGAAGAGTTTCATGAAAACATTTACTATGACGGACGGAAGACTAAATTCTAGTAGGATCATTGGCTTAGCTAGGCATACTCCATGAGAGAGAAATTACATGATCATTTCATTGTCAATAGAACTCCATGATCGTGATATATTAACCTCATGCCCGTGAAGCTACTACAGTCAAATGCAAAGGAAACGGTAGTGGGAAGTTTAGCTTCAAACAGAAGTCTAGACCTTGGCCTTGGCAACAACTACAGAGAAGAACGGAATTCAATCAGTGCAATAGGTACTATATTGCCTAGACCAGTAATTGCAACATTCTTCAATTGGTTTGGAAGGAAGCAACAGAAAAGTACCGGGAAATTTGGACGACCACTCAAATTTCTATCTTGTAGACTATACGGAGGGAGAGGAACCTGAGATGCTAGCCAAGGATTCAAGTCCAAATGTTTCACTATTTTAACTATTTGGTGTAGCTTCAAGAATGTAAATATTCTGATCACATATTCAACTTAACAGAGGACTTGCTTGTAGTTTACATATTTCTAAATCTTCCTTGGTGCTGTTCTCTTTATTATACACTAACGGATTTACCAAAAACAAATATAAAAAATTATACAAGCATAAGTAAAGGGTGCAATCTCCAAATAAGTTGATAGCTCCAAATATTTTCCATCAACTGATTCAAAAGATCATCAAAAGTAACCGAAGAAAAATATACCCAAATTCAATTGAGTCCGTCAAATTAGGCATTGGGCCTAACTTACACCCCAAGAGCTAGTAGCTCAACGGGAGAGGATTGCCCAAACCAAAGCCTAATGTTTTCGTCCCAGTCCAATGTGGGATCATTCTCATCAACATTCCCTCACACCCGCCCGGATCCGAACATTCTTTATCCGAAGTTCCACTATTTAGAGAACAAGGTGCATATTCACAACCCCACACAGTCAGGGACACCACATAGAACAAGTAAACTTGACTCTGATACCATGTAAAATTTGAGACCAGAAAACAATAAAGACAAGAATATTTTTGGAGAATTTCCTCTATATTTGTATTCACAATATGACCAACTTATATACCAGGACATATACACTTCAACAAAAACAACTTTTAGCAGCAATAAATATACACATTAATTAACAAAGAGCGCTACAGCTACAGCTACAGCTACAGCTTTTACCTGACATTAAAAATATATTTATCAACAATTAAATTATCACCGTTATTTGGACAAAAAAAAAAGAGTTTACCTCAAGAACCCTTTTGAAGAAATGTATAGTAACAGCAGATTTAAGCAACATAAACCTAGTTCCACCATCTGGGTACATAAAAAAAGAAGCAAAACCCACAAGACAAGCTGGTGCATAAAGTATAAGCATCCCTATTTTACTAGACAATTTTCCCTGCAGAAAATTACTACTACTAGAGGAACAAGAATTTGCATTAACATTCCAAAATTTGGAGTATTGGAGATGTTTTCCAGCAATTTCAGAAACACCCAAATAAGCTGAAAACAAAAAAGTTATCACAGTTATTGCTGTGATAATTGAAGATGCCTCTTCAAACACAAAACTTTGAAACATTTTCACAGTTTTTTTTTTTTCCAATCTCTTTATTTAATATCCAAAACTAGAAGGAGACCGGCCTAGAGTATTTATAATGTTAATTTGGGTGCGGATAAATATGAACTGAATCTCCTTTTACGTCATTTCCAGAAGAATGAAAAAGAAAAGAGTTTTATAAAATAAAATAAAAATTGGTTATCAGATTGGTATCGGTTTTTAGTATTGTGTTATTGAGTAAATTGATAACTCATTAAGACGATAGTAAGTTACTATTATACTCTTCATAAATATTAAATATTAATAATTTAACATAACTAGACACTATATCAGTACTCTACACTACGGTCTACACGCACTTCACACGTCATATTACTTCTACTTCTCATCAGAAATTCCATATTATGTTTTGGTTGTAACATGTTATTGTAGCCTTCATACTACATCTACTCGTATTGATGCAATTTCTCATTATATTTCTTGTTTCACTATATCAAAGTATTTACAACTGATTTGATTGTCTCAGTGAAATTGTTAGAAAAGTAAGAAATCATATATTTATTTTATGAGCATTTTCTTATTTGGGTAAATCGAAATCCAAACGGTTAATGACCAAAAATCGATAAACCGAAAACCGATAAAGAATATCTTATTCATTTGTTATTGGTTTAGCATATTTAAAAAACGAAAACCGATAATACATAAAACCGAACCGAAACGACCGATGCACACCCCTTGGTTCAAGTGTTATAGAAAGAAAATTTTGTTGGAAGCACCATCCTCAAATGAGACTGCAGTACACAATTCAAATTTAATAATTTAATTGAGACTCCAATACAAACTCGGACTCCTGATACTAGATGGAAAAATAAATTAAAATTTATTATTTCTTTTAATATTTCTATTTTCTATTATTTCATACATATTTTAAATATAGTAATAAGTTTGGTCTATACACACTTATTGTTATATTTTCTTTATTAGTGTATGAATAATTATCTCTTGAGTATATGCTTAGATTCGGCCTCACTGAAAAATAGAATGAAACATTTAATAACATATCTTTAGAGATTAAGAACTATAATTCATTTTGAGGCGATAGAGGAATTATATCATTCGAGCTATTTTTTTCTTAACCTGAGTCGAAATGAGTTTCATTTTATTTAATTCTTGTATAAAACATAAATATTTTATTTTATTTATTCATTTTAATCATTGATAGGTGGGACCTTTTTGACGATTCCGTATTATTATTTTGATAGTTAAATAATTTTTTTATTTTTTCTAAAAATATTATGAATTACTCCTATTAGTTATATTGACTCAAGTATTTTTCTTTTATAGTTTTTAAATATAAAAAAATAATTTCAAAATATTTAAAAAATTTATATTCAAATTAATGATTAAAATTAAGTGTTTTAACTCTTGTATTCTGAACATGTTCGTATAAATTAAGATAAGACGAAACAAATAAAAAGGTCAATTTGTCGTTGCACTTAAAATAGTTTAAATTTATTACTAAACTTTGTGAAATAATTCAAATTTAATCACTATTTTCCTCAGTCATTATAGTTAATTTAATTTTGGATGATTAAGACACGATTGTTGAGTGATCTTATATATAGTTCAAGTACATAATTTGACTTTACATGTAGCCACGCAGGGACAAAATTAATATATTTATGATTATTATTTTTATAGGGACAAATGCTATATCTTTCCTTATTATATATATAAATTAATATTCTAATTGGGTTGTGGGTAGGGATGGGTATGGTATGGCAGTATTTGAAACTTTTTTATAGTAATTTTGGTTTTGATTTATAAAATTATTATATCATTATCATATTTATTTGATTTGGTATTTTGAAGTTTGATTTCGATATTTTACGGTATGGTCAGTGGCGTAGCTAGCCTTATATCAGGGTGTCATATCGACATGAGAAGAATTATATTTTCTAATATATTTTTCTTTTATAGCTTTTGAATATTTAAAAACATAAATATTACTCCTTCTGTCCCAATTTATAATTTATGTGACACTTTTTATTTTTCGAGAGTCAAACCGTTTAAGTTTGACCGAAAATTTACACATGGAATCTTCAATTTTTTTTGAAAAGAAATTTATATATTTGTAAACTGCGTAAAAAGTAATATAAATCACAATAATTGATAATTCAAAATATTTAAAAGATCTATAAAAAACTTACGATAAAAAATAGATTTGTTTGAATCTCAAAATCCAAAAAGTGACCATAAAATGGGACGAAGGATTACTATTTTTTAAACTTTCAAGTTCAAGGCTTCAAAAGGAAATTACACGTGATTAGGTTCTGAAGCTTTAAAGGAATGAGCTGTACTTGGATATTGGAATCATCAAATCTTATTATTATAATAAATTTTGATTGTCAAATGATTAAATCCAAATAATTAAAAAAAGAGAGGTAATTATTCCAAAAATCTCTATCATGAAACAAGTATAAAAATCAAATTATGACTTTCTTGAGTATGACAGGGAATAATTTTTAACAATAAAATATTCTCTTGATTTCCTTTTTGTTTTTAATTTCTCACGAGTTCAATCATTTATAATATATTTTGGTTGACAAATAATTATAATTTAGCCATAAAAAGAAAAGGAGTTTAAAGCACGATGAATTTGGAAATTTCAAAGATTCTTAATTGAATTCTTTTTCTTAAAAATGATCTTTGAAATATCACGATTCATAATTTGAAGCGAGATGTGGAGATTAATTATGAATTTAGTTTCATCCAGTAATTTTAGCTTGATAACACACATGTGCTTATATATATATAGAGAAAAATTTACAAAATAAGTATAAGTTATATACTTTCTTGTTAAATCAAAGAGATATTTTGAGTTCAAGTCATAATTTGAAAAATTCAGATTTATCATAGCAAAATATTTCTTTTTCCTTTCATATCTAGAGCGAATCGGTTAAAGTAAATTGCTTGAAGAAATACAATGTTAGGCATGTAGTAAATTGTTCGTACTAGTTATGAAGAACATTCGTGCCGGATGAAACACGGCGCTTCGAACCATAGATTACTGTTGCTGAAATGAAACAAAGCTTTGGAACAAAATTATGCTTCTTGGTAGGCCTGGATGGGGAACTGACATTTTTGGGAAGAAAGCGGGCCCCTTTTGCGGCAGAGTAGAAAGCTGAGCTTTCCCCACGACCCAGGCACAATGATGCAATTATCAGGGTGCGCTCTACTACTGAGCTAATAGCTCGAGGGCGCTTTAGTCATTAAAGAATTTTGAGAAATTAAGTCATTTGTCATGTGCGTCTTTCAATCTAGAAGGTGACTTCTTTCTGGTTCTCCAATCCCAGTTTGGACTTTTCCGCGTAAAGAATTTTATCCCAGATTGGATTCATTCCAAATTTGAAATCTCCGACAAAGCATTTGCGATCGGACATTAATTGTGTAAATATACCCCGCGATATACTTTCATCATGCACAGTGCAATGTCTTCTTATAACATGGGATTGGGATGTCAAAATTTCAAGATTCTCATCACTCTGTTTTCCCATTTCTTCCCCTGTTTCATCAGCATTGTAATCCTCTGTTTGATCTCTTCAATATTTTACGATTCATCATCTTCTTGTTGAGCTCAGTAGAATCATCATCTTGAATTAAGGGTCGCTTTCAATTTGAATCCATTATGCTTCTTTCAGTTGAAGCAGACGATTAATTTGAATTTGATCTGATCGTCCTTCTTCTTCGTCTTTTTCTTCTTGTTGTTGTTCTGCTACTTTTGGCTGTTTTCTTTTTCTAAATCATCAACATTGTTATCATGAAGGGGTAAGTGATTATCAGGAGAATCGATTGAACAAGACGGTGATTCTACTACTTAAGACGCGAAAAACGAGGTTGAGATGGTTCAGAGGAAATACACGATTGCCCTAGTGCGAAAGTATGAAATAGTACAAAAAAGGTAAATTAACACATAATCATATAAAACAAATTTATTTGTTCTAATTATATATTTCTTCTTTCATATAAAGTTACTTTACATTCTGAATCCGTCTATAATCAGTAACGCTTCACTTCCTCATGTTCCATACATGATATTACCCTACATTACAAACAATAAATACAAGAAATTAAACTACTAACAAAATAATAAACTTGACCTGTACAAATAATTTTCCCCATGAAGAAATTGACTAGTAAAAATAAAGATCATTTTTTTTATCGTCATAAGAGATCATTTTATTGCACTTGTACGAAACTTCGAGAAAAATCACAAACACCACCTTGTTACGATGGATCGAACCATAACTGCAACCACTACTATATTCCCGCGATATATGGTGACGTCACTCTAGTGGGGCCATCACTACCAGGTTGGTTAGGGTTCGAATCTGAAAAAAGGCTTTGATTGTCTGGCTTCTTGCCTAGGCAAAAGCAAAGAGATATTGATATCGATATCAAAAGAAGCAAAGTAACAATTAAATATAATATTGTACGAACATCCATTTTTCTATAGCTCTTACAATAATTATCAACTTTAAATTGTCTCTAAACTTGCTTTGTTTTATAGCTAATTAGTTAGTTCATGTCATTTTTTCCTTAATTTTTTTTCTTTTTTTGTTGGCATTTGAAGAATTCATGTTGAATAAGTCAGAGAATGTCAACGACTTGCTACTTGACTTTTGAGTTTATTGAAAGGTTAATTTCACATATGGACGTTTAAATAAAACAAACTCATAGATGTTCAGAGACGGAGCTAAAATTTTGAGTTTTTAAGTTCTGAATTTTAAAAAAGACAGTTTATTGGATTTTGGGTAAATTATTTAACACAAATACAAAATTTGAATCAAAATTACTAAATTCTACCAAACTTGTAAGCATAAATATATGTCAGCCAATGTGTGCTTTGTAATGAAAGCATAATTATTATTTTTAATATTTATATTGACAACAACGCATCGAACAAATTTCAGACTTCATTTGCAACACTTGCAAAATTAAATGTCTTCATTTCCCTTTCTCCTTGCTGTGTTTATATATATATATATATTGAATCATTCCAGCAACACAGCAACAGGAAGAAAAATATAGTATATAGTCAAAACAATTTTATATTGATGCGATACGCACGTGCAACACATATACACTAAACTAGTAGATCTATAAACCCCAAAGCAACCCAATTATTATATATTGATAGCAAGCATTGACAAATATTTTACCAAAAAATAACTCATAAAATCCATTGCGCATCCTTTCAAATAAATCCCATTGACCAAATATTACGTATAATGAATTATAAGAAGTAACTCCTATAGCAAATAATGCCTCATATGTCAAGCTTAAATAGCTCAAAATGAATAGTAAAAATTCATATAATCAACTTAAAAGGAATATTATGTCTCAACAAAAATTATATGAATTAACTATGATAAATTTTGATATTAGTAAAATTTATCGTCTCCCTTCAAATTTGGCTTTAGGTGACTAATCGATTTGAGTCACATGCTCTAATCAAGAGATCTTGTTTACTCGAAAAGCTTATGATATAAATATTTTAACAAGTGATAGATTTTACTTATAATTTTTATTTTATCTTATATATGAAACAATATTTAGTATGGATATTCATAATGGTTATAAATAACCATATTTATTATTATAGCTAAATATAATATAGAGACAATATTATATTATTGCCGCTAAATAGTTATCGCATTTTTTTAAATTTGTTATAGTAATAACAATACTGATACTTACTCGAGAGTTGTCCAGTCTCCCTTTTTGCTCAATATTTTAACCATCAATTTTGCATTCTTCATTCATGTGTCTCAACCTTTAAGTACTTTTTTTTTAGAGTAAAATCAATTTTTTAACTACACACTTTCAATCGCTTATAAAATGTGTAATTGAAAATCTAGCTTCATCCTTTTATATATATATAAAAATTCAAAACTCCACTTTTTAGAAAGAAGGGCCAACGACATAAGGCTCCTCCGCAGGCGGCCACAGATCATAACGCACTCTTCGCGCAACAAATCCACTTTGAAGTTGACTTATTCGCTCGTATTGACAAATACAAAAAATTGAAATGTATGTACATGATAAATTACAATCATTTTGAGTTCATACAATACTTTACATGGTAGTACAAACACTTCATCACAAACAATAACAATTATACTAAAGGTATAATATATAAATGTGTCATTTAATTTGGATCAACTACTATCTATGTCCTTCAATTTTGGGTGTACACAAGTAAACACTTAAACTATCCAAAAGTTAAACCAGTAGACACACAAGTCATATGTGACATAATACATATAGGATGCAAAACTGCCATGTAGAACGCCACATATGACACGTGTGTCTACTTGTTCAACTTTTGAATAGTTTAAGTGCCTACTTGTGCACACCTAAAATTGGAAGGCGTAGATGCTAATTGAGGCCAAGTTAAAAGACACATTTATATATTATACCTATAAAAATGGACTATACAATACAACAAATGCATGACAATCACTCAATAGAAAAAAAAACATATACACACCATTCACCACGCCATCTTGTTATGGTGTTGGATCGATCACACGTCCATGTATGATCGACCACTGTTATATTCCTGCCACATATGGTGGTGCCGATGGGACACCTGGTGGTGCCAATACAGCACCACCATCAGTGGCTTGGTTAGTAGAATTTGGAAAAAGGCTCTGGTTGTCTGGCTTGTCCCCAAGATAGAAGCAAATTGATATTCCTATCGATACCAAAAGTAGAAGAGTAATAACAGAATATAGTATTGTTTTGCCATCCATTCTATAGTCTATACCCCTTAAATTACCTCTCTAATTCATTCTATATATACATGAGTTAGGTTGAACCCTTCTTTTATCCCCCCCCACCCACCCCCCTCCCCTCCCCTCCAATTTTTCATGATGAATTAATTCATGTTAACTTCTCTCTTCGTTTTAATTTGTTTGTTCTGTTTTGACTTGACACGAAATTTAAGAAAGTAAAGATGATTTTCGTGATCTTAAACTAAAAATATGTCAAATGTACCACAATATCTTTTAAAGCTTGTTTGGATTGAATTTTGACTTATTTTGACTTAAAAACGAGTGCTTATAAGCACTTTTTTAATTTTATTTTACCCAAATAGTATTATAAAATGGTTTAAACGTTATTTTGGCTTTAAAGCACCTAGAATAAGTCAATCCACACATACTAGGTTGGATCCTAGCTTTTTAGATAAATGCTATTCGACTTGAATGATTGAATTTTTCGTTTAGAGCTTCATACCTAGGCACGGAATATCCACTTACTAACTGATCCGAGTTTGAATTAGGGAACGAACGATCTAAGTAAGGAAGTAGCTCCAGGTTGGTAGTTCTTTGACCCAGTTCAGTGAGACCGGGACATAGCTCTTTGAAACAGATGTTTAAGGAAGTTTCTAAATGCTTACTCGAAAGTGTAAGGAGAAGAGTTGCTTTAATCAAGCGGAATCACATCTCTTGGGTAAGAAGGTAGGAAGAAGTTCACACCAAGGTTGAAGAAGCGGGTTTGATAGAACCAGAGTCGCTCTTAATTTTATAGTCTTAAATATGTGTAGAAAATCAAAATTAAAGAATTGCCAAAAAAAGAAAGAGACATAATTTTTTAAATAGACTTAAAAGAAAAATAAGACAAATAAATTAAACGGAGAAAATAAAACAAAGAATGTCAACTGCTTGCTAGGTGACTCGTCAGTTTATGAAAGAAATAATTTACTTTGTCATCCAACTTTCTAGGTATTGCGCTAAACTCATAAAATAAATTTTCGTACGAATTCATAGTACATCATCAACATAGGAGCAATTTATTAATTTAATTAATAAAATTATTATTTTATACTACTTGAATTTTAATTGAATTACTTAATCTATAACTTGTCCTATTTTAGTTAAAATTAAGAGGAAAATTACGCGTATAAGCAAACATATTCTAGTTAATTAGTTAACATAGTTATAGTTTGCCCTAATTACAATTTGCGACCTGCTTTTAGCTATAATTACACGGCTCAACTTTTTAGTTTTGTATAATTCACATGTTTGTATAATTCAGAATTTGTATAATATAATTTGTATAGCTTTTATATAATACGGAATTTGTATAATATGATTTGTATAACTGTTTACAGTTCTGATGTTTGTAATGGTATAAATTCGTTATTTCGAGTTTATACAAAAATAACTGAATTATACAAATGTACCCGCGAATTATACAAACCTGTAATTATACAAATCCGCGAATTATACAAACGAGACAGCTTAAACTGTAGCTACAGCCCGTAAATATGCAAACTGTAGCTATAAAGCATAATTATGTTTATTATAGTGGCTATTTACGAAAGTTCCCCATTAATTAATTAAATCAAATACCTTATACTAGTTGAAATTTAAATTTCAAAATTTGTAGGTTTTAAGTGACTTTTTCATAAAAAAGGAAAGGGAAAAAAAAATATAAATTCTAGTTAATTATGATAGAAAAACAAATTTCTGACTTTATCTGCAAATACTTGCAAAATTAAATATCTTCATTTCCCTTTCTCCTTGATGTAGAAATATATTTTGAATCATTCCAAAGGAAGAGGAAGAAAAGTATAATCAAAACCATTAAAAACCTTATGAAGTAGTTCATATGTATATGAACTTGAAACATTCCAATAATATAAATTAGTAACTAATTTTAATATGTAAATTAAATAATTAGTTAATATTTTTTGTCACGTGGATAGTCATTTAAGATTATTTAATGTATTATGCATATAGTTAGGCTCCAATTCGGATATCGATCACTGATAAAAAAAAATTTAAAAAAATATTAGAGAGTTGATTTGCACTCAACTCGGCTCAAACACGATTAAGATTGAGTTCGGATCGACTTGACTCGACCTTATTCACTTATGCTAAAATATTCGGGATGTCTCTAAATAAAGAATTAATACAAGACACAATACATAAATAAACATTTTAACGTGTCCCCAATTGAACAATTTAATTTTGTGGATACACACATAGATATCTCCTCGTTTTTAATGTGTTGGTTAAACATTTTAACTTACAAAATAATCATCTATGTACCTCTAAAATATATGTATTGTGTCAACGTCGGGTGTCCACGACATACAGTAAAGACAAGTCAAGGTGTCTAGATGTGCATTCTCAAAGTTGAATTGTTTAGTTGTCAGTTATGAGGTCAAGTTAAAGTGTATATCTGTATATTATATATCAATATAAATAGTCAATCACTAACCGCTTAAATTAAAAATAGATAACATATGTATAATCGTGTATAATCTATATATATCAGCTAGAAAAAAAGTAAACAGTGAACTCGACCTGTATTTGAACAATAATAATAGGCTCATAACAATTTTGATATACTCATAAATTCATTTAAAATACAAAAGGTATTAAAGCCTTAACATTTGTAGGAAAATTTTCAAATTTGGAAAGGTACCATTTCCTAGTAGCATAACTCCTCCCCATCAAATAAAATAATGTCCCTATGGTACAAGAAAAAGAAAACAAAGTTTGGCTTATAAGAGAAAAACCAAAAAATGTGACAATCTCAAAAAGGTAATGTGGACATATAACTAAGTTAAAGAGGCCACCTTTGGGAATTTTATATCCACTTTCACCCTTTTTCCTCATCTTAGAAAGGATAAAATGGTGATAAAAATTGCCAATAATTCCCACTAAAAATACAATAAAACCAAAATACTTCAAGTCAATTATTAGCTCTATTGATCCTTTTGTCAAGTGTTGAATATATATTAAGCTTGAAAAGGCTATAAAATAGCTTGAGGAAATAGTAATTGCAGAGTTCATAGCCATGGAACCACTATATTTGTGCACAAACAAAACCTGCAAAATGTGTAAATTGTATGTTAATACTTAATTGCTAGTCGCCTTTTCGCAAGTTTCATATCTCAACTATTATTTTTTTTTGTATTAAAACACACCTAGATACTGACTTGACATATATGTACCTGTATACTGACTTGACATATATGTACCTGTTATCGACTGAGAATAAATATTTGGACAACTTATCGAATATTGAGCTCTGCAGAGCCCATTCAGGGGTGGCGCTCCCAACAAGATTTTCTCCATACCCAGGGCTCGAACCCGAGACCTCTGGTTAAGGGTAAAACACTCTCACCAGTGCACCACAATCAATGTTGGTATTGAAGAATATTTTAATATAAAGAGAGTGATAGTTTAGATATTTATATAAAACAACAGATTGTTAAAATATGAAACTAACGAGAAAAATAACAATTTAAATGTGTTTTCGATTATTAACTCCGAAATAAATAAATAAAAGAATTGTGTGCACATTTTGTCACTGTATTTTAGTCTATTTTATTTTTAGTCCTTGCACAGTCATATTTAACTAGTTTAGTCACCATTAAAAAAGTGTAGTGAATTGGTATTATGGTAACAATTTCTACATTTTTAACCAAATATATCGGATTTGAGCCCTAAAATTGAAACCCTCTTTAGTAAGGAGTAGACAAAACTTCCACAATAAACTTTTTATCATGTAAATCTGAATTAATCAATTCAGTAATCCTAAAATTGAAACCCTCTTTAGTAAGGAGCAGAAAAAACTTCCACAATAAACTTTTTATCATGCATATAAGTTAAACTGGAAAAAATGGTAAGATGACTAATTACCTCAAGAAGTCTTTTGAAGAAATGAATGGTAATAGCAAAATTAAGCATGAAAAATCTGATTCCACCATTTGGGAATATCCAAAAGAAGCTTAAACATGTAATTAAACTTGGAGTATAAGCAATAATCATCCCAATTTTGCTTGGGATTTTAGCTTTTTCTTGAGATTTCACATTCCAAAACTTTGAATACTCAAGATTTTGTTTACCAGAGGCTTCTGAATAACCCAATATTGCTGAAAATATTAAATTCATCATTATCATAACTTTGATAAAGATTGAATTTGGTTCTTGAAATAATATTTCACTAAGTATTTGTGCCATAATTGGTTTCTCTGTATATTGTTTAGGATGTGTGTGGTTTGATTTTTATTGGATTAGGGGTAGAAAAGGACAAAATAAAATATTTGAGGACTGAAGTGTTTGGAACAATAGCATCTTACAACTGGTTGGCTAATAATAAGAAAAAAAAAATGAAATACTATACTAGATCTACAAGCCAAAAATAAAAATAGAAATTTTTTTTTTTGGAAAATACTTTTCAATTTGTCATTTATGATTGATTAATATATATATATATATATTTAAAATATTGAAAAGAAAGGGCCAAAACTAAAAATGAGGATGGAAAAAAATAATCAAGATTGTAGTTATCTATTTGCCACGATTCCTAACTATCAATCATTTAAATTAATATAATACTATCTATCAATAAAACATTTTGAATTTTGTATGGTGATTAGTGATAGTAATGGCTATCAATGATGGTTATATTGTTAATTGGGGATGATGTATTGTTGACTAATGGTGGGATGTTGGTAGCAGCTAGTGGTTTGTGGTTGGCAGTAAAGATTGACGAAGGAAGTTGGTGGTGGTGATGACTGATAATTTTGATGGATGATAGTGAAATTTAATGATAGTGAAGAATAATGACAATGATTAGCAATATATAACATGGTGATTGATGATGATGATTGGTGATGGTTGTGATAATTGTAGTTAGTGATAATGGTTGTAAGTTGTGGCTAATGATTGTGACAAAAGATTAGAGTGATCGACAACAATGGTGGTTCGGGTGGTGAGTGGTGGCACACAATTGATAAAGGTGGGTGACAATGATATATATATATATATATATATATTTATATAAAGCAGAAACATAAAAACGCTGATGTGACACATTCTAAGGCCTGTAATTCTATTTATCTTTTTTGTAATTTTTTTGAGTTTTTTCTTCACTTTAAAAGCCATAAAATATTTCTTTATCTTTTTATAGAATATTAAAGCATGATATTTAATTCTCTCCTCATTAGTGCCTAATCATAAAAACTTCAATTATCAATTCTTTACGATAAAGTATATTTTTATTGTAAAGAAATTCTTTCAGTTATATTTTTCTATATGCATATTTAATTACAAAATTTAAGAGGTTTTATTATTTTATCCTTTAATTACAGAATTTTAAAAGTTTTTTACCATTAACTTTTGAATACTATATAAACAAACATACAACATAACATGCATTGATCTACATCTATCTTTTTGCATAAACGTTACACCTACCCGATAATTTCATATCGATATAGCTAATGTTTTATGTCTTGAATGGTAAATGAGTGTTGAGAGAGGGTTGATCAAAGAGTTCTTTTTATTTATTGTGATGACCGTCGAAGTAGTGGATTGCGGCAGAGAATGACTGACTGATAATTGGTGACTTAAGTGATAATTGAGGTCTAACGAGAATCAAAACACTTGTAAAAGTTGTATTCTGAAGTCACAAGTAATATGATATATTTTGTAAGCATTGACTCTTATATGAATGTATTTTTTTTTCCTCCATCTTCTTTATCATTTTTTATTGTAAAAGAAAATGATGAAGTATTTTAAAGAGAAAATTGAGTATGGGAGACATTTCATGAAATTGGAAGGAGATAAAATAAAATCAGTATAAATGATAGGTTGAGAGTAAACGATATATAGAGACTAAAGTGACAGAAGAAAATGGAATATATTTTGTAAACATAGACTCTTATAAGAATGTATTTTTTTTCCTCTATCTTCTTTATCGTTTTTCACTGTAGAAGAAAATGATAAAATATTTTAGAGAGAAAATTAAGTATGGGAGATATTTCATAAAATTGGAAGGAGGTAAAATAAAATTAATATAAAAGATAGATTGGGAGTAAACAATATATAATGACTAAAGTAACAAAAGAAAATGGAAAATAAAAAAAATGTAGCGAGGAATAAGATAAAGGACAGAGAAAATTCCATATAATATGCTTGAAATTTAACTTCAATTTTCTATTAATAATTCATTTAGTTTGTTCCATATATAGTCTTAATTAATTTCAAATTGAATTTCCTAAAATTGATATAGAAAAATGACAAATTGATCAAATGGAAAGAAATGTTATGAGGAGAAAAAAAGAAAGGAATTATTTTCTATTGACATGGAAGATATTAAGGAAAATGGAACAAAAATAAAATAAAAATATATATATATATATGAAGAAAATTATAATGCCCAAACTTAGCATTTTTCAATTTGGTTGTATTATTTTATTTTTTATTTTTAAATTTTCTATTTTTAGTTCATTTTAACTGTTCCATAATATTTTAAATTTGTTTCATAATTTTCCGAAATTGATAGAGTAATGAAAAATTAATAACATGGTAAGAAATATTACTTAAAAAAAATCTTTAAATGAGGAGAAAAAGAAAAGAATGATCTTCTAATTAAGAGGAAATTTGGGTCAGAAAGTTGTTATTTGCCAATTATATTATTTGTAGTGTAATTACAGATTATTTATGGGAAAAAATAAATATTGCACTAATATATATAAGCAAAATGGAACGAAAATACAAAAAATAAATATGAAAAGAATTAGTAAAAGAAAATAATATAATGCCCAAACTTTGAATTTTATAATTAGTTTATATTGTTATTCTTTAATTATTTTTGATTTTTTTAATTTTCAATTCATTTTAATTGTTTCATATATAGTCTTAATTTGTTTCATATTTACTTTCAAGAAATTGATATACAAAAATGATAAATTAATTAAATAGTAAAAAATATCATTCAACTTTTTTTATAAAAAAAAAATGTTAGTGAGGAGAAAAAGGAAAGAATCATCTTCTAATTAAGAGAAAATTTGAATTAAAAAATTGTCAGTTGGCAATTATATGTATTATTTTTTTATTTTTATTTCATTTCAATTGTTCCATATAATCTTGATTTGTTTCATAATTTCCGAAATTGATATAAAATAAAAATAAAAATAAAAATTAACCAAATAGTAAGAAAGAGTATTACTTAAGAAATTTTTTAAATGAGGAGAAAAAAGAAAGAATCATCTTCTAATTAAAGAGGACATTTATGTTACGCCCCAAACTCAAGGGGCGCAACTGATTCTTAATGTCAAAACTCAAGCCCGAGCTGACCTTGCTGAACCATTTGCTACTAGCGCATGGCAGCCACACGCAATCAAGAAAACAAACAAGTATATTTCAGCTTAAAATTAAGCCCTCGGCCGGCAAGGCCCCTGTCAACAGATCTATAAAAGAAACAGCTACTCCCAAGAGTTCATATAAAGAAATAACCAACTAGCACAAAAGTCCTGATTGGGCCATCGAGGCCACCATGATTGTAACACCCCAGAATTTTTTTGAGCTAAGACTCGAACCATCCTTTGTTGTGAGTAGGATTTTACTGAGGAATTTAAAATTTCCTAAGTGTTAAGGTCACTAGATGTAGCACCTTGAGTTCCAAAAAGAACTAAATTGGAAATAGCAAAATCTGAAATTTTACAAGTTATGCTTAAGTTATGAGTTTTGGGTCAACTTCAAATGACCATAACTCTCAGTACA
>JAJONR010007158.1:0-38361 GCA_029582245.1 Solanum etuberosum
GGAGAAAAAATGCTCACAATTTATGTAAGAATAATAGCTAATATGAATATTCATATTATCCGTTAATTAATCTAATAATTTTTTATACATATCAAAGACTAATATTTCATTCATTTTCAGTGTATTTATATGACGAGCGAACATGATTGAAAGAGTGAAGATTGATGATTATGATGATGGTGTTTTCTTCCATTTTTGGTAAGTTTTATTTTTTGTGCTTTCTTATATCAATCACTACTTTATTTTCTCAATTACATCCCTGTTTTTCACACCTATGACGAAATGAATGGAGGGGAGCCAAATCCAATATATTGTAATTTTTATCAAATTTAGAGAGTAGTTTTCTAAAATTAGTTGACTTAACTATGGTTATGATATTTGTTAATATAATATAATATTGACCTTTAAATTTTAAATAAGACACATGACTCTTATCTAGAGGTGCACTTGACGAAATGAATGGATAAATGTATTTGAAGTAATTATGACATGACTCTTAATTGCTCCTGAAGTAATTATGACCATAACTGGCGGGCATCATTTAGAATATATTTTCTTTATTTTAGATAAATGTATTTGAAGTTTACTATGTGCATAACATTGATAATGATTATCATAAATATTTTAATATTTTATTTTAATACAAAATATATTTCTTACAAAATATTATTACACAATATTTGAGTATGATTGTTATAGAGAGCTAAATTTTTACAAAGACTATACCACTATAATAAATGTCACTATTGATATGGGTAGAATGTTGTTATAAAGAAATAAAATATAATGAATGTCACTATTGTTATGGTTCTAGGAGGCTTTATTTTTGAGATTATATGGAATAAATTTGGTGGGGTTGGATTGAAATTGAAACTATAGATTCAAAGAATATCTTAATTGTTTGAGCATGATTAATTCGGATTTCCACTACATAGGGCTTCATTTGGAGAGAAGTGTTTTCTATCAAGGCCCTCCGCAAGAGCGAAAACTGCAGTACCAGAAATATCAGCCAACACAAAATTATCAAAAGGACCCTCGGGATTTGTTCAGAACCCCGTATACACAAATCATATAAGCAAATCAATTATACTTGATGTTCCAAACTCAATGGAACCATTGAAATACGAATCTGAGGTCTTCTTGACTTGAAATCCGTGAAAACTGCAAAAAACTAATACAACGCCTAAAATGCTAAATCAAGATCGGAACCTCTCAAAAATCAACCAAGACCTCATCTAGGCCTAGAATCATCCTATGAATCCAGCGGAACTCTTGGAATTCTGATCCAAACCCCAAATATTGACTAAAGTTAACCCAAAGACTAAATTTTCACAATTTTCTAATTTAAGATCTCAAATCCTCAAAAAGACTTTGAAACTAAAATTGAAAACTCTCATAGACTAGCTTCCACCTTCTGTGACTGATGGAATCGACGGTAACACTCGAAAATTCAAAAGACACTGAAAACCACATTCTCAATAATATTAGCCTTTCAAACTCAAAACTACAAAATTCCTCAACTTTAAACTCACTGTTCAAAATCATCTTTCAGAACACAAGTAAAAAAAACTCGAGGTTAAAATGGGGAGGGTCAAAATGGTAAACACAAAACTTTTCAAAAATGATCTACCAGATCATTACATCAATACAAACCAAACTATGAACACCCTAATTTCATAAGCATGGAGACATGAAATACAGAATGCACAACTGACAAACTAAGTGACAAGCCCACCTTATAGGCTACCTCTCCCACATGACTCAAAATCTCAAAGGGTCCAATGAATCTAAGGCTAAGTTTTTCCTTCTTTTTGAACGCTATCGCACCCTTCATGGGTGACACTTGGAGCCAAAAATGATCATCCTCCATGAACACTAGACCTCAAACTCTCTGACCTGCGTAACCCTTCTGTCGATTATGGGCTGTCAACGATCTACCTTGGATCATACGGACCTGCTCATTAGCATCTTTAAGCAAGTTTGTATCTAATGAGTCCATCTCAGGTGAAACAAACCATCCGATCGGAGACCTACAACGTCTGCCATACAGTGCCTCAAATGGGGCCATCTGATACTTAAATGGTAACTGTTGTTTTAGGCAAACTCTACTTAGGGAAAATGTCAATCCTATCTAGCACCAAAATTGTTCACACAAGCTCGGAGCATGTCCCCCAACACCTGAATCGTGTGCTCGGACTGACCATCTTTATGAGGGTTAAAAGTTGTAATCTATCTAATCGAGTACCCAAGCCATGCTGCAATCCCTTCCACAAATGAAAAGTGAACAAAGAACCCCGATCAGAGACAATGGAAACAGGGACTCCATGTAGTCGCACAATATGACTGATGTAAAGCTCGATTAACTTCTCCGTCGTATACTTCACCTAAATCGGAATGAAATGCGCAGACTTAGTTAACATGTCAATAACCACCCAAATGGAGTCATAACCACCCACGGTGGTAGGTAGTCTCGCAACAAAGTCCATAGTGATCTGTTCCCACTTTCAAGTAGGAATAGGCATCTTATGAGATATATCATTTCACTAGCCGAAACTATTTTCCATCAATTTTATATCATTTCACTAGCCGGAACCATTTCCCATTGGCTTTATTTCACTAGTCGGAACCATTTCTCATCGAATTTATATCACATGTCTCACTACAGTGTATAACAACCAATGCACATAACAATGTTCACGCCATAAGGATGAGACAATAATTCAAGAATTTCAGGTCCACAATCATGCTATCAAGCATTTCATCAATCAATTAATAAGGGTCATAACAAGGCAATTCACAAGCATTATGATCACAACATAACCTTTTCAATTCAAACCCTTTTTATTCATTAAGACTTATCAATTGGAACAATTAACCCTAAACCTTATTCCCATTACTCCCAACACACATATAATGAAGGGAATACACAGATTCTACTAGAATACAAGGTTTAGAAGATCATTTGCCTTAATTCAACCAACTAGTCACTCCAAGACTTGAGTCTTTACCTTCCGACCAATGTCCAAATCCACACAATCTATATCAATCAAGTATTTACAATAAACATCCGAAAACAACAGTACTCAGATCTACTTTTAAAACGGGTCAATCAACAAAATCCAATTTAAAAAATGAGGTTTGAATCCAAAATTAATACTTGAAAATGTTACTCAAGGCCTTAAGAACTTATTGGTGAAAAACATTGTGAAAAAAGACTTAAAATCAGTTAACAATCTCCATTTTAGTTTAAAACATGAGTTCTTGAAAAACCTTATCATTTACCAATCAAAATCCCAAATTTTTATGTTAAAATCTAAAAATAATCAAAGGAAAATGAAGTTTTAGCGTCACAAAAGCTTACCCAAATAATTCAGCATACGAAATCCTTTCACAAATCACCTCCAAAGGTTTACCAAGCTCAAAAATGAAAAATGGGGCTAAAACCCCAAAATATACAGGTCAAAACTCTTCTCTGATGTCGCTTAAGCGACTATAGGTTCGCTAAAGCGAACCCCACAAAAATTGGGGGTCTCGCTTTTGCAAACTAGGCTCTACTTAAGCGAACATCGCTAAAGCAAGCTCCGGTCCGCTTAAGCGAACCCCACCTAAAATGCCAGTCTCGTTCATAAACATCAGCCAACACAAAATCATCGAAAGAACCATCGGGATTCGTTCAGAACTTCGTACATACAAAACCATATCAGAAAATCAATCTTATTTGACGTTCCTGACTCAATAAAACCATCAAAATACGAATCTGAGGCCTCCTTGACCCTACATCCTTGAAAACCACAAGAAACTAACACAATATCTAAAAGGCTAAATCAAGCTCAGATTCACTTAAATCAACCAAGACCTCCTCTAGGTCTAAAATTATCCCCTGAAACCAACGGAACTGTCGAAATCTCGATCCAAGCATCTGAACACGAATATTGACCAAAGTCAACCCAAAGGCTAAATTTCCATAATTTTTCCAACTTAAGATCTCAACTCCTCAAAAAGACTTCGAAACTGAAACTGACGACTCATATTGAACAAATTCTACATTCTAGGACTGATGGAATTGACGAAATTCTATTCCAACACTCAAAACTTCAAAAGACACCAAAAACCACTTTTTAAATAATATTAACCTTTCAAACTCAAAACTTACAAAAATCCTCAACTTTAAACTCAAGGTTCAAAACTCAACTAAAAATAACTGGGGGTCAAAATCAGGAAGGGCAAAATGGTAAATTAATAAAACTTTCCAAAAATGACCTACCGGGTCATTACATCAATCCAAACCGAACTATGAACGCCCTAATATCATAGATTAAGTGAAATATTGTTTGTTTCCTTTTACTTGATTGAAAGTTGTAAGTCATCATTTTTGATTTGTCAACTCAAGAAAGTGAAAGAATAATTAAAGATGGGGGGAGACAAATGGGAGGGGACCAATTGTGAATGCACAATAATACTAAGAAGATAAAGCAATCAAGTATCAATGCCCACCACCACCAGCCATGAGATAGTACAGTACGTACTAGCTATCCCTTTGTATACAAAGGCTGTATTTCGTGGAGTTTAGGACTAGTTTGCACATGGCAAAGCTTTGGGTATTTGGTGTAGTTCTAGTCATGGAGTCCACATGCTAAAGATATGTCGTATTGGGCTAACTCAATCCCAAAAGTAGTTAATTTATAAGAAGAGGGCTATTCAATTTCATTTAAGGAAACCAATAACTCATTCACAATCAATGTGATTATCTAACTTACTCTAACGCCCGCACATCTAAACTGTCAATTGGAGTATGAAAAATATAATATAGAGGTAAAAATAGGGAAAGACTTTGCTCTACTACCATATAAAGACATGTCATTGGTTTTGACTCAACTCCAAAAACTAGTTTAGTCTATATAAGAAACCAATAGTCCATTTCAAATCAATGTGGAAACCCTAACCTACTTTAACACCATCTTGCACACACATATTGTCAACTGGGGTGTGGATAATGTAACATAGGGTCCGAATAGGAATAGATTTGTCTCTGATACCATATAAAAATACGATAGTTGTGTTTAACTCAACCTTAAAACTTAGTTTATGAAGAGAATATTGTCTGATTTCATATCGGGGGGATCAACACCTCATCCCAACCATTATGTGGATTTTGATTTTTTAAAATGCCAAAATGGTATATACACTGATCGATCGCTTGAAAGACAACTACGTATTACTATAACATAAAAATGAGAGTAATAACTTGAAAAAATAAGTAATATCATGTGTAACAAGGTATAAGACATAGAAACACATTTGAACTGTCGGGTACACCCAAAGTATGTGAGAGTTCTATCACCATCATTCCACCCCCTCCTTCCCCTTCCCCTATTCTTTTCATATTATTTAGCCCCATGTATTAGGCGATGGTCCTATCACCTCCTAAACTTATTTTTTTGGTATTATTTAGTCCATTCACTTTGGTAAAAAGAAAAAGTTAAAACATATCATATTTATACACGTGTCCAAATATACTATAGGCAAAAGGGAAGGATTTTAATATCTTGTTTAATTTAGTTCTTTCAGATTCAAATTTTTCTTACTTCGTTATCTCTCAAGTCTCAAACACAATAAAATACAAAGTCAAAATTATGGGTAATATTCCACACACCTCTTATATACGATTCAAAGAACATTTTCAATTATAAAAAGGATTGAAAAATTCATGTTCCATTAAAATATAATCTATAGGTAATAAAGAAAAAAATTCAACAACCACAAAGGGGTTGAGACTTGAGAGACGATAAAGTCGATTTGAATCTTAAAAAATAAAATAAGACATTAAACCCCCTCGTATTTTATCTAATATAAGCGTGTTTATGCACTATGATATGTTTTAACTTGTTTTGTTTAAGGGAGAATGATATGATATACCTCTAAACTTTGTCATTTAGAGTTTATATACCTCTCGTTATAGAAGTGACTCACATATACCGTTGTCGTTAAAAAATAGCTTACGTGTACCCCGCAGTTACAAAAACGGCTCACATATATCCTTTTATCTAACGGAAGTGAAAAGATTAAATTTAAATTTTATTTTTTTATTTTTAATTTAAAAAAATTCATGTAGAGGTATATATATGATCCTTTTCGCACATAATTTTTTTTTACTTCTTGGGTTATCATTATTTGAGTTTTTTATTTTTTTCTTTCTTTCATTGTTTAGTGTAAAATATGAGGAAAAAAGTGTGAATGAAAAAATCAAGAAAAAATTATAACTAATTATTTTTCAGATATATTGTAATTTATTTTTTGTATCTGTAAAAATAATTGGGTATATATGATAAGTTTTACAAGAAAGTTAGTGAAAATATAAATTTGACCATCAAAATAATAACTTCAAATTAGTCGGTGAATCAAAAGGCAAAAATAAAAAAATAATACGTGTAAGAAGTATCAAATATACTCCTACATAAATAACTTATGTTAATTAAAAAAAATTAAAAATAATATAAATTAATTTTTCACTTCCGTTTGAGGAAAATGGTATATATGAGCCAATTGTGTAACAATAGAGGTATATAAATCACTTTTATAGTGAGGGGTGTATCAAACTTTTTTCTCCTTTTAAATATGTAATCAATAAAAGGGATAAATAATACAGAAAAAAATAAGTTATTTTCAGTTTTGTTAGAGAGAGTATATATGAGCCATTTATGTAACAGTAGGGGTATATGTTAGCCATTTTTATAACGAGGGGTATATCAGCTCTAAATGACAAAATTGATGAGTATATCATACCATTCTCCTTTTTTTAGTAGGTAATCAGTAAAATGAATAAATAATACAGAAAAAAAAAAGTTGAAAGAGGTGATAGAACCCTCACATAGTTTTAAAAATGTGTCTTTATTTCTTATCCCTTATAAATAGTTAAAATGCTTTGATAGTATAAAGAATACTTACCATAATTAATGATTGAAGCCCTTACTCAATACTTGATCCATTAGAGGAGTCAAAAATTATGGTAGGTGCTTTGTTTGGTTCTGTGGTCCATTTAACTTTCATGGACAACAAACAGCTAGTTATGCCCAATTATACACTTGATTTACACATTTCATTGCAAAAATTGGAGCCAATGCTTTGAATTTTTCTAACACAAGGAAATAACTAATGCAATATATTACTCTAATTTGGTTAACATAAATGGAAAAACTGATGGTACATTACACTAATTTGGATACTTCTTATTAGAAGGTTTTTGTGGCATCTAAATCATAGTCCCCAACCGGCGTAATCATAGTCCCCAACCCACCCTCTAAATCATAGTCCCCAACCGGCGTAAATTGTGGCATCAGGAGCCTCACCATACACCACCCCATTCTGAAGCTTGCTCAATCGCTCATCCTAAAATTTCTTGTTTTGATCTCCTCCAAGAATATGGGCTTAATTTTGATATTGGCGAACACTCCGCCTTTTTATGAAATTCCCAACTGCATAAAGTCAGATGCTAAACTCTGAATCTCTCTAGACAAAGGTCACTTATACAACTCCAAATAAGCTAAATTTCCCATGTTGACTGCTTTGGCTGAATGCTTCAGCCATCACATTGGCCTTACGTGTATGGTACTGGATGATCACATGATAATCCTTCAACAACTCCATACACATTATCGGTCTCAAATTCAAATCATTTTGTATGAACACATGATGCAGGCTGCAATGATCAGTGAACACTTATCACTTGATACCATAGAGGTAATATCGTTAGATCTTGAGTGCAAATACTATCACTGTCAACTCCAATTCATGTGTTGGATAGTTCTTCTCCTGATGATTCTGCCTTGAAGCATCTGTATTAACATAGCACCTAAACCTGAATATGAAGCACCACAATACAAATGAAATCATTACCTTTAACTAGCAATGTTAGGATATGAGTTGTAGTCATGAGTGTCTTAATTTCTTGGAAACTCTCCTTACACTTGTCAGACCATACAAATGGTACCTCCTTCAAAGTCAGTCTAGTCAAATGAATAGCAACGGAAGCAAAATTCTTAACAAACTTGCGATAATAGCTAGCAAGGCCCACAAAGCTTCTAACTTCAGTCACAGAGCTTGGCCGGACCTACTCTTAATTGCCTCAATCTTTTGGGGGTCCATCATCCCCCCCCTTTTCAGAAACCACATGCTCTAAGAAAGCAACTGAGGTTAATCAAAATTCATACTTTGAAAATTTGGCATATATTTTTTGTTTCCCCAGGATACCTAGAACAATGCGAAGGTGCTCTGCATGCTCCTTCTTACTCTTTGAGTAGATCAAAATATCATCTATAAACATAATCACAAAAGATTTCAAAAATTTCTTAAAGACACCATTCATCAAACTCATATGAAGGTCGCTAACGCATTAGTTAACCCAAACGACAGCACCAACAACTCATAATGGCCATATCAAGTCCCAAATGTCGTCTTAGGTAGGTCCATTGGCCCAATCTTCAAATGATGGTAACCTGATCTAAAGTCAATCTTTGAAAATACAGAAGTACCCCGTAAAGGATACTTATTCCAAATTGTAACCTTGTTCAACTGCATGTAGTCTATATACATCCATGTGAGGTAAAGGATACTTATTCCGGATAGTAACCTTATTCAACTGCCTGTAGTCTGTACACATCATCATACTACCATTCTTCTTCTTCACAAACAAGACTGGAGCACCCCAAGGCGAAGCACTAGGATAAATAAATCCCTTATCTAGAAGTTCTTGAAGCTGATTCCTGAGTACTTACTTTCCTCTCTCAGAGCCATAAGATAAGGTGTAATAGAGATTGGGAGAGTGTCCATCTCTAAATCTATACAAAAATCAATATCTATATCTGAAGGCATACTGGGTAGGTCTGTAGGGAATACCTCAAAAAATTCTACTACTACAGAGATTGACTCAACAGAAGAGGACTCCACACTAACGTCTCGAAGATGAGTTAAGTAGGCTAAACAACTATTCCTCACTAGCCTTCTAACCCGAATAAAAGAGATGACCTTTACTGACTTAGGTATGTACACATTTTTCCACTCTATTCTATCCTACCCAGAATCTCTAGAGTTACTGTCTTAGAATTACAACTCAACACGGCAAGACAACGAGACAACCAATTCATACCCAAGATCACATCAAAATCCAACATATTCAAAGTAACCAAATTTACCCAAGTACGAAGACCCTCAAACACCATAAAGCAAGAAAGATACACATAGGTCACTACTATGGATTCCTAATATGAATGGGGGGTATCAAGAGTGTCACAAATCAAATCAAGACCCGGGGAAAATTTAACATATATGTAAGAATATGTGGTTTCAGGATAAAATAAAATAGAAGTCATCCGCTCAGAGACGAGAATAGTACCTTTTATCACTACATTAGATGCCTCCACCTCAGATCTGTCAGAAAAGGCGTAAACTTGTGCCATATTCTCAGTCCGAGTGACACCTCCGGCTAGATAAACAATTCCCCTTCTTGCATCACCATTTTCACTACCATACGACCTCCTAAGTTATCACCTCGCCCACTTTAAAGACGTCCCTTGTCATTGCCACCTCTGCCTGCTTGAACTACAACTCTAGTCTAATATTGTATTGGGTTACCTACCGATATAAAAGGGAATTCCCTCTCAAAGTGACCAAAGTTACCACAGTTAAAGAACCTTCGATCAAGAGCCTGTTGATAAAAGAATAAGAAGCTCCTTGGCCTCTAGAAGCTGAAGATTGTTGAACGACCCCAGAATGACCACCTGTAGAAGCTGATAAAAGTGACTGAATATGACGGGTATTCACTGGGAACTCTCGAATAGAAACCTATAAAAACACCCATAATATTGAATTTCTCGGCCAACATCTTACCAAGTCCAATATGTCTGACCCCTTCCAACTTCTTCACATAGTTAGTTACCTTATTAAAGCTCTTCCCTGCAGAATTCATATGAACAGATAAGATTCGTAACTCAATGTTCAAACCTTTCACAAACATATAATACAAGGCATAAAACTTAGCCTCATAGGTTGCAACAGACATGCTGCCCTGCTCAAGTGTTAGAAACTCATCCTTTTTGCAATCCCTGAGAGAACGAGGCACATACTTCTCCAGAAACAGGGCATGGAACTGGGCCCAAGTCAGCGGAGGTAAAATAGACGAATGACACTCCATATAAGCCCTCCACCACTGCTTAACATCCTTTGTAGTTGAAAAGTAACAAATTTTACTCCATGTTGCTGCAAACTACCCAACTTATCCAACATCTCATAACAATTCAAGATGGACTCAAAAGCATCCTTATTCTCTGTACCATGAAACAATGGAGGCTCTAGCTTCAGAAACTCAGTCAACTACTCATTCTCGATCTCAATCATAACATGGATTAATATTGTATGAAAGTATGCATCAGTACCTGAATCTTCATCTATCCTGAGAATGGTGATAGAAACAGGATGAGCACTTAGATCCTGAGTAGCCAGCACACTAGGAGTATTTCCTGTCCCCGCTATCCCACTCAGGAAGTAAAAAACATGTTGAACAACCTTAGAATTCATAAAGTGAAAGCCTGCATGTCACGCTCCGAGCCTACACCCCGGGCGGGACTGGCACTCGAGAACCAATGCTGGCCCCAAGCGAACCCTTGGCCTGGCTTACTACTCAACATAAGACTTACTCATGATAAGATACTTTAAAAAGTAAACTGAACTTCTCAATAGATAACTTAGAATGTATTAAATAACGTTCAACTTAGCAAAAGTGGCAACTCAAGATTCAACATAAGCCAATAATAAGGTAGTGACAAATGAACTAACTAACTATCTATCTATGAAGCCTCTAAATCTGGGAGGGATGTCGGGACAAGACCCCCGATCATCCTAACAACTGAAAACTACTAAAGCAATGTAAATAGGGATCCTCCGGAAAGCAAGGAGGCTCACCACAAGACTCTGAATGCTCAACTGGATCAACGAAGCGTTGGATGCTGATCCTGGTTACCTGTATCTGCATCATAACAACGATGCAGGCCAAATGGCGTCAGTACATTCAATGTACGAGCATGCGAGGGGAATACTAAAACAAGACATAAGCTTGAAAGGAACTGAAAGAACATACCTGGGCTCAACTCAACTCAACTTAACTCATTTCAATATAAAGAAATAATATGAATGCAGTATAGAGAAAAGCTTTTAAAACATGGATAAAAACTTGGTGTATTTGTAAATACAATATAAACTCTGGAATGTATATAAAAATACAATTTACTTCTGTGTATATAAAAATACAAAATACTGTTGTTGGAGTTTCTCTAACCGACAACTATCACTTAAGAGCTATTGTGATGATACAAAATTTTGCCTCACGCTTCCAGGGCCTTCCTATATCTTGCCGAGGGTATAGAACCTGACTACTAAGTGGATCTACTAGTCTATGCTAAAAAGCACTAAGGAATCATCTAAAAAGTATGACCATTTTCAACCCATGATGGCTACATGGTTTATGTGGGCTGTGAGTTGTCTGAACTCTCCCCCATATCGGTGCTCAATACTACTCCCAAAATATACTAGCTCATATGTTTAAAAACATAACTTCAAAAACATAGCTCAAAGGGTCTCTTGGAAATCAAAGTTTCCTCTCTTGCTTAATTGTGAAAGCATTTACTCTTGACTGAAAAACTAGCTCAAAGGCTCTGTTGGAAATTGGTGTTTCCTTGCTTGTTTAAATGTGAAAACATTTACTCTTTGGGAATACATAGTCCCTATATACTCTTTTTGAAGAAATGAACTTCAATCTTTACTCTTTACTCAACTGAAAACTCAAGTCTTAAAACAAAGTTAAAACATTTGTGAAAGACTTTTGGAAAACTCTATGAACTTCTCTTGACTTGACTCTTAACTTTCCTTGAATTGAATTATGGATTCAAGGCTCATGATCTCATGTTATGGATGATTTCATGATGTTTAGACGTACCTTAGAGTGTAGAAATCAACTAGAAAACATAGGTACGATTCAAGGGAACCCATACGGAAAGAAGTGGGAAAGGGTAGAGAACCTGGCGTCCTTGGCGCTCTGAGTGGCGCGGGGCGCCAGAGCTTAAACTTCAGAACTGGGGATGGGGTGCACTGGCTGGCGCGGCGCCCCAGAGCCCAAACTACAGAACACAAAGTGGGGCGCTCTGGCTAGCGCGGCGCCCCACCCCTTTCCCCAGAATTTTCTCCGATTTTTCTTGCTCATTTTTCAACTCTAAACCCTTTAGATTCAATTGGTTCTTTCCCCAAACACTTAGGTTCGACTACATAACCAAAGTATGCAAGAATCTACTCAAAACGACATCTAATTTCATGAATTTAAATCAAGAACTTCTCAACAACTTCCACAATCAATAACCCAATAGAAACTTCAAACAAATCCATCAAGAACTCAATTTCTATACTTTCAAGAACCAAATATCGCTGAATAAAATCATGATTGGCGCGTGGGTGAACTAACCCAACGCTATGTAATCTCACATACCTCGTAGGGATCACCCTTTGACGAAATCCACAAGCCTAGCTTCAAGAACTTGACGATTCCTTGCCTCTTCTCCTCTTTTCTCCTCTTTTCTCCTCTTCTTTTCTCCCCTCTCAAAAACATTAACTCTTTTTGATGAAGCGTAAACTGAACCAAATCAGTTTAGACCCTAACTTAATTACCAAAAATGAAATTAAAGAATAGGGTAGTGAAAAGACCAAAGTACCCTTCAAAATCCGGTTTTGACTTTCCTTATCTAGACAGCCCAACTTCAAATGGGCATATCTCCCTTATACGAACTCGAAAATGGCCAAACTCGGTGGCGTTCGAAAGATAATTTAAATATATTTCCTACGGTATCTTGTAGCACACCTAAATAATCCTGAGCTAGGAGTTATAATCCTTTGAAGTTTACTCAAAACTCAAACTTAGCTTAACTTTGTCAAACTTTCCAAATTTGATTATTTCCAAAAACGGTTTCTTTCTAATTCTTGTTCTTTCAAATAACGGGGTGTTACACTGCACCCCCAACTTGTTCGCCATCTAGGGTTCAATACCCTCATCATAATCTACCTCCACATCCTCCTCAATAGGAGCCTAGGTGGGGGAGGGGTCACTGACCTAACCATTTTCTGAGTTCCATCCCTAGAGGGTGATGTTTTTTTCTTTTCCCGAACCCTTCTTCTACCCCTTCCCCTTGCCATCACACTACTGGTTCCACGACTGGAGCCGGTACCCTCACTCTGTTATGTCTAGTATCAACCATCTGCGGTCAAAGAATGAAGGAAGTCAGATACCGATTTGGATCACCAGATACCAATTAGAATCAAGTTATAGCACAAAGGAAAGAGGAGATAACTTCCTAAATTCTTGTAGCCTTATGAAGAAAAGTACAGGCGTCTCTGTACTGTTCCGCAAGACTTTACTAGACCTGTTTTGGTATGACTAGATCAATGAACCTAGGGCTCTGATATCAACTTTTTCATCACCCAACCCGGTGTGAGAGGCACCACACTAAACCCTTGGTTGAAGAACAACTATCTACCAACATGCAAAACACTAAACCAAAAAAATAAAGTATTTTTCAACATTTTAAAATAAGTTGCATAAATAGAACCCATTATCACCAAACATTTGCAAAAGTAACCCCTTAGAAATTGAAAGTTGTGTACCAAAACATCTATGTAGTCTAGAGTGTATGTATGCAACCCCAAAACAACAAGAGTCTAAGTCCAAACAAATGACTAGAGAGGAAATAAGAATCCTTAGCAGCTTGGAAGAAGCAGCACACCCTTGGATTCATAAAACGTTAGTCTCAATCGCATAAAAACCACTGAAATATGGCATGTATTCAATAAAGAAAGAGTAAGTTCACAAAACCACAGTGTACTAGTAGGATCATCAGTCAGCTCCCAATATACGAAATATAAACAAGAAATCAAAACCTAGTAAAATAAGACGATATGCAATATAGCCATAAGAATTATGCTCAACAGCAATATAGTAAGCAACCTAGTTTACTCTGGAACCACACACAGAATAATAAAAGATGTGGTACCCGTGCCAATCGATATAAAATCTATACCAGGTGTGGTATCCAAGCCAACCAATAAGATATTTTGTAACAGGTGTGGTACCCAAGCCAACCATGATAACATGTATCAGCATGGTACCCGAGTCAACCGTTAGTATGTACCAGGCGTGGTACCCGAGCCAACCATTAGTATGTACCAGGCGTGGTATCCGAGCCAACCAAAAGATATCACACATCACACAATCACAATTACAATCATAATCACACTAAATGAAAATCACACTTGTAAGCGCAAGTAAATTGGACAAGTTCCATTGCATGAGATGGACAATAAATATCATTTCACATTCACCCTTTTTTCTACTTCCTAACCAAATATTGTACAAGTATTACTAGTGAAACAGTTAACATGCACATATGACGTAAACGTAAAATAATTCAACCATCACCTATCTCGAATTAAACTTGGAATACTCTAGTGAACATGAGCATTCCCCTTGTGACAATTAGCTTGTTCTTGGTCTACAACATACAATATAGCACATATTAGACCCAAATGGCCTAAATACACTTGGATTATATACTAATCCCAAACTTCATGATATTCACACCCCCACCAGGATTTTTCCACCATTTATTCAAACCAAACCCTCCCTTAATGTCACTACCATGGATTCTAAGGCCTAGTAATCGAGTTACAAAGTTAGGGGAGTAATTTACTTACCCTTACAAATGATTTCAATGAAAAACAAGTGAACCCAGATCACCTCTGTACTTCCTCAAAACATTCTTAAATGATAATGGGTGATTTTGGAGAGTTTTTTTTGTATTTTTAGCTACTTACCCTGCCATTGCAGCCCAATCCCACTTTAGCGGTGGTGATGTAGCGGAATCTCCCACTATAGCAGGAATTAATTCCTCCTGACGTAGTGGTGTGTCCATCACCATAGCGGCTTGCATGAGACAGAACCTCGAAAATCCTTCAAAAATTGTCCAATTCACGACACACCTGCAAATTTTGACGTCCCATACCAACCCCTTCACACAAATTTCGATTCGAAAGTTCTATTCACTTAAATTCATTTCCTAAAAGTCCTATGAAATCCTTAGCGTCTTAGCAACAAGGAAAACAAACTCTTCTTAGACGTCCCACCCAATCCTTTCCCTGCAATTTTAAGACCAATTCATCCAATATAAACACAATTTTAGTTCATTATAAACCAGACCCAAGTACACTTTGTTAGGTCCATCAACTCAATGTGGCAGTTTGAAACTGATTTCCTAGGTAAAAATTTTATGAGGCATTTTACCTGGTTGTTCCTATTTAATTTTTACCTAATTTTTTAAAAATGTTTAACGGATAACCAACATAAAATAACTTCAAACCACATTGTCTACTTATTCTCCACTTATTTTTCTTCTGTTTTTTTTTCATATTAGTTTTTGTATAATGGTATTTTACGAATATTTAACAATTGGACATATAATGCTTTGAAAAAAAATTTATTTAAAAAGTGAGTTAATATCAAATGAATTTTGAAAATAAGGGCAAATCATCATTATTGCAAAATGATTTTGTTAGATTTGTTGTTCTTTTGAAAAATTGATTATGAGTTATTGTTTAGATTTAGATGTTGGCTCGTTGAAATTTGAAGAACAAAATTTATATATTTTTTAGCAAAATAATTCAAGATATACATAATCTAAATTTTAACTATTTTTTACATGCACTTCAGTCATACAATATGCACACATGAATAAGTTAAAAATGTGCTAAATGAATATGTTAGATTTAATATTTTTTGACAAATTGATTGTTGAGGTTTGTTATTTATAATAGGATAAGGCACAAGTACCCCCTAGATTATGACTGAAATTCCAGAGACACATCTTAACTAAACTAAGGTCCTATTACCCCCCCCCCCAAACTCATTTTTTTTGTAATTTCGTATATCTTTTTTACTTACGTGGCATCAAAACATCTCCCACGTGCCTCAACTACGTGGAGTCACGGAGTGTGCCACATAAGTCAAAAGGTGTACAAAATTATATATTAAAAAATGAGTTCGGGAAGGTAATAAGACCTTAGTTTAGTAAGGTGTGTCTATGGAATTTCGGTCATAGTCTAGGGGGAACTTGTGCCTTATCCCTTTATAATATGTGAAACTTATGTATCAAATTTGAGTCGTATGCAAGTTTTTGACATTCGGAGAAGAATTTTTAGAGTTTTTTTTTGGCAAAGAAAATTCGAACACCCGTGACTAAAGTTTTAATGAAGAGAATGACAAAAGCATTATGTTAAAGGATTTGAAACACTGGTTGAGGCATCACGATTATGGTTATCGTAGGCATATAAAGATTGAGGAGGTTAAGGATTTTATTTGTAGGATGCGCAAGGGTAGTGCGACTGGATCATATGAGATTCCAATGAATTTTTGAAAAAGCACAAGTGGGGCAGGAATGGGTGGGCTGACTGAGTTGTTTAATATTGTTTTCATGATGGGGAAGATGTTTGAAGCATTGAGATAGAGTAATATGATTCTACTATACAAGAACACATGTGAATTTAGAATTACAACAATGGTAGGGATATCAAGCTGTTAAGCCACATTATAAAGATTAAATAGTCAGTGCTGGAGATGAGAGTAAGTAGGGTTGTGATTATGTCCAAGAACTATTTTAGATTCATGCCAGGATATTTTATTATAGAAGTCATTCATCTCGTAGGGACACTGATGGAGCGGTATAAAGAGAGGAAGAAGGACTTACACATGGTGCTCATTGACATAAAAAGTTTACAAAAAGGTCCAGGGGTCATATGGAGGTTCTTGGAGGCTAGATGTGTACCTATGATGTATATTAGTTCAATTAGATACATGTTCAATGGAACTAAGACCTTAGTAAAGACAATAGAGAAGACTAGAAACACCCATGTTGATGATCAACCCTTAGCCCATTTTTATTTGTCTTGTTGATGGATGTATTGATGTGGAAAATTCAAGGTGAGGTACCATAATATATGTTATAATTTACAGATAACATAGTTTTGATTGATGACACTCGCGATAGAACTAATGCTAATTTGGAGGTACGGAGATAGACCCTGGTGTCTAAAGGGTTCAAGTTAAGCATGACGAAGACTGAATACTTGGAGTGCAAGTTCAATATGTGATGCATGAGGTTGGTGTGGAGGCTTGATACGCAAGTCATTCAAAAGAGAGGTAGTTTCAAGTATCTTTAGTCTATTATCTAGGAAAATAGAGAAATTGAAGAGCACATCACTTACCATATTAGTGCAAGGTGAATGAAATGAGGGTCACGTCTAAGGTCTTGTGTGATAAGAAGGTGCTACCTAAACTTAAAGGCAAGTCCTATAAAGTGATGATTAACAAGCTTTGTCATATGGGACGAAGTGTTGGTTAGTAAAGAACTCTCATATTTAAAAAATAAAAGTGGTGGAGATGAGGTTGCTATGATGGATATGTGGTATGCAAAGGGATATATGATTTAGAATAAGGATATTCGAGGCAAGGTAGGAGTGACTTCGGTGAAAGATAAGATACAGAAAATGAGGTTAGTTTGATTCAGACATATGATGAGGAGATGCATGAATATCCTAATGCAATTGTGTAAGAGGTTGACTATGTAAAAAATTTCACATGCACTGTAGTAAAAAATGTCTTTAAGTTAGTCTTGGCAAGTCACGTAAAATATCAGTTAAAAGATATTTGTAATTGGGTCTTGTCAGATCCACAACTTCAATAAGATAAATATTTGAAATTTTTCTTGGCTAGCTGGCTAGCCATACCAAACTTCAGAAAAAAATATATGATGTTTAACCTAATTTACAAGGCCACACTTCAAACAAAAATATCTGAAATGAGACACAAATTTTTAATTTCAGTCGTATACGTATGAAATCGTTCTCAAAATAGATAAACTTGCAAGAAGAATAAGTAAAACTGGACATAAATTAAAGAGAAAATAAAATTTCATAAAAGGCTATAGTTTAGATGTATATTATATTGTTTAGCGAGACTTTTGCTATTTACATAATATAGTCTTCTTTTTTTCTTTTTTGTATTGAATTATGGCACAATTGTATCATATGTATAATTCAGGTTGTTACCATTAAATGCGCAACTCCTTAACTAACATAACTAATTAAATTAATAAGGTGACTAATTACATTAATTTACATCATTGATTTGTTGTAGAATAGTAAACAAGATACCAGTAACAATCTTTCCCATAAGAATTCCAAAACAAAACCTGATGATTTTTATTTGCCTCATTGGCTTTGTTTTCTTTTTGTTCATGATATCTTTTTGACACATTATATCATGACATCTTTCTGATAGATAATGTATCATGATACGTTTTCGATATATTACATAATGACACATTTTCAATACATTATATAATGATATTTTTTGGATACATTAAATAATGATATATTTCTAATAAAGGATGTATCATGATACCTTTTTGATACATTATATAATTATAGGTTTTGATACATGATGTATTATGATACCCTTATGATACATTACATATAATACTTTTTCAATACATGATTTATCATGATGATTTTCTGATGCATTATATAATGATACCTTTCTGTGATGTATCATGATACAGTAGATACATTAAAAAAAAATCACATAGCTCTTTAATACTTTATATTTGAATGTAACGACTTCCCTGATATGGATAATCATAAAAGCACGAATTTAGAGAAATCTTTGATTTGAACTTGAAGAAATTAAAAGTAAATCATGTTAAATTAGTGGAGTCACGATGCGGGAGAGAAATACGAATAGTATAGGTGAGAGAAAAAATTAGTCAGATACAATTTATAATTATACGTAAAATAGGAAATTGAATATAACCGTGTATAGTTTGTATTAAAATAATACTATAGATTTGTTTGACAATTATTTTAAAGAAGAATTTTAAGAATTAAATATAAAACTTATGTTTGCATAGTTAATAAGATTTTTATAAATTAAATGACGAGCCAAAAACGAAAAGATTATCCAAATGTTCATGTAGGACAAAATGATTACAACCATTTTAGCAAGTTATTATATTTCAACCGCCTAGCCAATTCTCGTTTCATCTAGCAAGGGAAGGAAAGGGAAAAAATACATAGGGGAAACAAAGTCGCCCATCTCAATCTTCATTTCCATCACCTTGAAAGAAAATCCTCACTTCCACAAAGCTACTTCATAAATGTATAAATAATGTAAATAGTGTATAAAGATTTCTATACACATCTTATACGTTGTATGATAATTTATATAGACTACTTTATATGTTCATTATATACTCCATATAAGCAATGAACATGCAATGAATACATATTAATAAGAATGTATATATACACTTCTTATTTGTTGTTATACATTGTATATACACTCGCTCGAAGACTCAAAAGTTCCTCCAAGCACCACCTCACCGCTATTCATCAATTCCATTTTTTCTTTACGCGCGCGCACACAAAATAATAATCAAAAACTCCACCAAACCCTCGATTAAAAAAACAATATATGTTTCTCCATTAGAAAGATCCCACTAACTTATAATCTTGAGATGTCATCACCTTAAAGGGTTTCACCTTAATAATTAATAATTATAATGAAGAAAATATGTCCGTCAAAACGAAATTATCTTAGTTATTAGATTTACTTATCTAGTGCACTCAGATATATATTTTGTGAATAGAGAACAGTGACCATGAACCGTAGTAACCTAACGGTTGTCCAGTAAGAAAGGCTACTTCACTAATCTTCTTCACCATAGGAGGTGATACGAGAAAGGTGTTAAGACCCAAAGAACTGTTGACTATTGAAGATGCTAAAGTACTATCCCAAATCATTTCGATTAAGGTGTATATAACACTCAATGGCCAACGGTCTGTTGCTGATTTTAAATCAAAAGAGTAACATGCGGGTCAAATTAGGTGTAATTTACTACAGATACATTGTATCCAAGCGTGATTCACATGTATATCTAGGATACAGTACTAACTCTCTCACTTGCGCCTCCCTCTTATCCCGCTTGCCTCTTTCCCTATTATATGTATTTCATAATGTATCTAAAATGTATCCGGTATCACAAATACATATATATAGTGTGATTTACATGTATCTGGACATACCGACTCTCTTGATCGCCTCTCCTTATATATTTGTATTTCAGAATATGATTGGTATAAAAGATTATGCATGTATCTGACTTGAAATCTGAAAAGGAGGTGTATCTGACTTGAAATCTGGTACAAAATTATTAATTATTTGACAATATATAGTTATTTCAAACTATAAAATGGATTAGTATTTATGATAAAAATGTCTGTGTAATTAAGTAGTTTTCCAAAATAAAAATAAAAGATTGTGCACTTAGCTTCTGCCCCGTAAAACATGGGGTCACATGTTAAGCCATGTCTATTCACTTTCTACTTATTGGGCCTAATCTAACACTTTGTTCTCTCTTCATCAAGCCCAACTTGTAATTTCTTAAACCAAAAATATTAGTATAATTTACATAAATCACATAGTGTTAAGAGTTAATTACATTATTTTTCTACTCTTTTTTAAATTACAAAAATCCTTTAAAATTTATGAATTTCGGATACATCATTAGACTTCCGGATACATCACTGGATTCCCGGATACATCAATGGATATCCGAATACATAGGTGAGGGATGTATCCAAGAGGGGAGGGATGTATCAGAGAAGGAATAGGACATCCGGATACATCAACAGACATCCAAATATATAGGTGAGAGATGTATAGAGAGGGGAGGATGTATCTGAGAGGGGGATAGAGATGTATCAACGATAGGAGAGTAATGTATCTGGGAGGGGATTTTTGAATTATTTTTTAAATGGTAAGGAATTTTAGAGATTATGGTAACAGAAGATGTGTATTTAGGTAATTTTTCCAAAATATTATGTAAGAGAAGTGAGCAAAGGGAACTTGTCCCTGTTGAAAAGTAAATCTTGCTTGAAACCAGGAGAAGGTAAAAATATTGAATGATTTATGCATGCACTACCACCAAAAAAATTATCTCAAACATCAGTGATGAAATCTTACCATAACTTTAATCATGAAATCACAGCAAAAACTTAAATGGACTTTCTAATAGTTGTGGTTGGAATTCGTTGAAAATACCTAGACGGAGCTATCTGTTTTTGTGGATATTCACCTATATACATGATATACAAGTGGATATACATGGGAATATACACATATATACAAAGTATATACACGGATCGAGTCACGTTCAATCTTGAATTTTTAATATGAATATCAAACCAAATATGCCTCAATTTTGTCTCCAAACAACTCCAAAATTGAGATTTAATTTCCTTAAAATATTTCTAAACAAATTACATAGATCAAAAAAGTTCAAACCAAGTTCAATGTTCATTGATGGCGTTTTCAGATCCTTCAACCTTTGAACAATGTATACCAATTTCATGTTCACATTTTTAAGTTCTAAAGAGGTCAGTGCAATTTTAAGCTGCAAATTATAAATGTGCCAATAAGAAAAGAGTGATATATTTTGTGCTAATATTTTACGCAGCTAGCATATATAATACAAAATATGAAAAATTACTTATATACACAACTTAAGTTTCCTTATTCTCCATTTTTCCCTACCTTTTTTAAATATTTCAAAAATCACTTTTTTTATCCCAATTCTTAAAACTTCTGGATACATAAGTGAAACCCACGTTTACCCACTTCCTTTTCAGCTCCTTTTTTTTTCTCCCTAAATTCTCTCCAAATTGTTAGCAGTTATCAAGTTGATTTCAAAACGATTCTCTCTCCAGTCAACCAATTTCAAACATTTGAATAGGTAAGGGTTGTCTTCTCCATTGTTGTTTTATTTGAGTTCTTGTTTTTGTTCAAAATGTTGTTCCTGATATATGTGGATAAGGTGCTTCTTTTAGTATTGGGGTTACTCAATCAATTTCTTCTAATACTAATCGAATATATGATTCGGACTGACAAATGGGCTGAAAACAGATCCAAGATTTTGAACGACCCAGTAGCAATGAAGAAGAATCAAATTATTCTCAAGTCGAACAAAGAAGCACCATCATCCTCAAAATCAAATGTTGTAAAAAAAAAAAACCAAATAAGGAAGGAAAACAATACCGCCAATCTCCAGTCCTTCACTGCCTAAAGTATGTGTTTTCATTCTTTTTTATTCAAATTTTGGTGTTTGATAAGTATTTGGTATGTTGGATCTGAACAAATTGATACATTAATTTGCATGTGCTATGGTATATGGGTTATTCGGAGCAAAAATAATACATTATTTTACATTACAGTGTTCTCATATTTAATTGGATACTAATCGATTTGTAAAGGGTTGATACATTAAAACTCTAATTTCAGCATAGTAATAAATAGGTGGTTGGATTGTATCATATAACGAAGTTCAATTTGAACTCTTGTATGTAATGTTCTCATTAATGTATCATATAACTTCTATATATTATCTTTTGAAATCTGAATGAGTATATGATACATTTATTTTTTGTGCATCAATAAAACAATGGGGATATATTGTTGTTTAAATTAGTTTTTCCATATATATATTTTATGTTTGTTTTGTATTTTTATTAATAGTTTGAATGTATGTATCAAATTACAAATTTCATAGTTGGTCATTTGTAAGTTATATTCATAATATTGTATCATATACAATACATTAGGTTCATAATATACAATAAAGCCTTTTTTGTGTTGATCTGATGTTTTTTATTCATGTATGATATACAATATAGAGTGGTCATGTTTCAAACTTGTTATATTATGTATCAGTGAATGTTAGTTGTATTCATCTGCTTTAATATCCCAGATCATCAAAGGATTTTCAATCCCTGTTGAATTATCATGGCATCTTGTAGACGACGTTTACATCCCGGTTAACTGTGATAGACAGTTTCATTCGGTGTTGTGCAACATTGTTGTGGAGATATGACATCGACAAGGCCAATGATGGATACGTCATCGAAAATGATGATCCACCAAAACTTAAGGATGAATCCACACCACCACTCGAAAAGATTTGGTTCACATAGAGTAGTAATTAAGTATCTATGCATATTTTTTTGTTTTTAAGACAATTTCACTTAAGTTTTAGAGTGTTTCTCTAAAAACTTATTCATATTACAGTATTTTATAATTTCCTAAATTTCGTGTTTTCAATATATGATATTGATACATTATGTACCACTTTATTCTTAGAATAGTAACCGTTGTTTTTCAAAAAAAAATCTTCCTCAAATCGCTGATAAATATGAAACATACACTATCTTTTAGTCTTTTTTTGGCACAACGTGTTTTTGACTATGAAGATATTGATTGGGATAAACATAGATCTAAAAACCTTCATGATCCTTTAGTAATGACGAAGGTAAATATTGAAAAGTTGAAGAAGGATGTCCTTTCATCTTTGAAAGCAGAGGTTGTTATCATCAATGTATCACGACTTATGTATCAAAAATAAAAAATACTAATTCACAACTTAAGAACAAGACAATATACATATTTCAATACCTGAAGCATTGAATCATCATTGTTGCAAATCCATTTTTCCAAACAATACAAGACAAACTCTACAAAAAGATGAATAGCCTCCATAACTACAAGTTCAACTCGCTCAACTGTGATAATATCAATTAAGTCGCGCGCATAAAACTTCTACTTATTATATTAAATTCATAAACCTGCAACTTATGGATAAATATAATATCAAAGGAAGAGAATAGATTTTTTAATGTATCTATTATCCAATTTAGATACAAAAATATATTAGGTACCGTTTTCCCCAACTTCGACACAAACAATTTCACCGGATGTAGCATCAAAGCAATGCATCTCTCCAGCCATCTTGTCAGTTGTATCAATAGCGGATTCGAGATTCAATTCAGTTGTAATGACGGATTTGAGATTCACAAAAGAAATCGTTTGTCCAACAACTATTCCATCACTATTGTATCGTTCATAACTCAGATCGCTCACCCAAATTTCTGAATATCTCAACAAAATTGATATATTCATCACGTATTAGCAACGGTGGTCGTCTATTTTGGATCTGTTATGATTTGGGATAGATGGACGAGAAGAAAATTTGAATTTTGAATTCTCTGAATCTGTTACGGATTGGAATAGATTGATATCAATCTGTTTTGCGTGATTTGTGGGACTGATAATTAATTTTACGTTTAGACTCCTTTTTAAGCGCAACAATCAAGTTGTTTTATGTATCAGACATTATGTATCCAATTGAATATAATGTATCCGGATGCTACAATTTTTAAGGAATTTTTATAAAATAGAAAAGAATAGGGATAGGATGTAATATAAATTTTACACTATGGGATTTATGTAAGTTATACTATAAAATAAACATATAATTATTGTAAGGATAATACTTAGAGCCCATTTGACTTAGTCGATAAACATTAATCGTTGAAAAATACATTTTGATGATGAAATTGATTTTATAAATAAATAATTGTTTATTTTAATAGCATTGTTGAAATTGATATAGGTTATCCATATATTTGGTAAAAAAATTGATAAATATTGTCTTATTAAAATGACTACTATATCCTTTAAAAATATTAATGTATATATACAAGGAGAAGAGTGTATGGTGGAAAATGTAATGGAAAGAGTTGGGAATTCTTTTTTGGAAGAGAACTTTTGAGAAGTAGAAAAGATATTAGGAATAAAAGTGCTCAAAGGGTGTTTGAGTAAGCTTCTAACTCGAGCAAACCAACATATAAACACCTTTTAATTTATTTATGTGTTTGGTTAAGTCAAATATATTTATAAGTCAAGTACTTGTATATCAAAATCATTATAGAGTCATTAAGTTGATCACGCCTTTTAAATTTACAAGTACTCTTTATATGATCAAATGTTTTACTATTTTACTATATATATATATATTAAATCATATTAATATCTTTTTTGAAATAGAATTACTATTTCTTCATTCCATTTTCCTGGCCCTATCATTATTTTCATAGAAAAATACTTTTAAATTTATATATTTTGTGAATTATCAGAAAATTGCTTTTCAAACACATAGTTTTAATATTTTTATTTACACACATAATTATTTATTTTTATGATCAGCTTCAATACTTAAAAATGTATGATACACATCATTTTTGTTTAGTCAGCTTACCCAAACAAGTATAGATTTAAAAAGGACTTATCACACACGCATACATATACATATACATGCATATACATATACATGTGTGTGTGTCTGATTTGCTCAAAATATTGTGTATGAAAATTGTATAAGATCGATATGAAATATATATATATATATCATATTATGTTCTTGGGAAAAAAATCTTATATCAGAACTATATAAAATTGACATAAAATATGTATATAGTTGTATAAATTGTCTAAAATTTATACTGACTTATGAAAATTTAATACAACTACAACAACATTGTATACAACTAATTTCATACAACATTCATAAATTTTAATAAAATATACAAGCTTAAAATGTATTTTTTTTACACATCAAACTACACATAATACAACTTTAATACAATTGTGATTCAATTCAACGGTTGCTTCGAACTTCAATGAACTAGGACTGAAAGCAGTTCAAAACTAGCTCAAATATTACTAAAATAGTCCCAAATTTTAGATTTGAACTATTTTCGTTATTCCAGCTCTTCTGAGATATCACCCACTCGAAACGAAATACATTTGCAGAAAATTAATTTATAGAATTTAAGCTTAGAGTCATTTTAATAGTTGACAATGAAGTTTTGAGATAAAGTCTTTGTGTTTCTATTTCACCATGTTTAGCATGTATTTGTGTTTCAAAAGCTCAATTCTAAATCTAAACTGTCCTCGTGTTCGCATCAATTTCCCTCGTTCTTTAAAAATTCTTCTTTATTAAATTTTAGCATTTAATTATTTGACTATTTTTTTTTACTATATATATCTATGAGTACGCCATATCAACAGAAAATTCCACATATACGCATAGATGAGTGACATGTTGCATAAGAGGGATGTTTTTAAATTACTTAATCGAGTAGAAGGGTCCTCAAGTACCTTTATGACACCCTTACTCGAAGATATTAAGGTTCGTGGTCACATCAAATGATAATTTGCAATAGTCACTAACTGAAAATGCATGATGATCTGTAGAGCCACATGATAATGCTCAAGTGCAATCTAGGATAGGATGTTGATAGGATCTCCGATTTTTCTGGCAAACAATGTTCTATTGAAATAAAATTTATTTTAAGTGTCTAAATGGAATAATTGATAAGTTTAAGAGGTTGAACGTATTTAGCCTATTTTAGTTCATTATTTATTTATTTATTTTTCTTACAACGTATTTAGTTAGCATATATGACTTTCTAATTGTGGAAGATTATATTATACATAGTATGAGGTTCAAATACTCCCATTTTCAATCTCAATGTGACAAAAATAATAATTTTTATTTATATTCAATATTCACTTTAAAGCTCAGCTAATCTCAATGCATGTTGAAAAATTTACACTTTGAAGGGTAAAACATTCCTATCAGAAGTGTCACAACCCAAAAATGAACGTGATAGAATTCGTCTTCTTCCACCAAGACAAGTCACCCGAAAACCCAAAATAAGAAAGAAATGCGGAAATAAACTAATAAATATATAACAATGGAAAACTTAGTCATTCTCAATTGTCACGACCCAAAGTATACCCTAGACGTAACATGACGTATATGACCCTGAGAGGCCCTACACAAGCCACTTCACAGACATTCAACACAATAAAATAGAAAATACGAGAAATTAAGCAAGATGTCTCATCATAAAATAAGTCTAAACATAAATGCGGAATACTAACCTTTGTCTTGACAAGCCAATCTAAACCAATATAAAGTGGTTGGGACGTAACCCATACATCACGTACAAAGTCTCAACGAAACAAAATAAAAACAATAAAAGTTTTCATGGTCTTGCCCTTGAATAATGAGGACTCACCAATCAAAGTAATGGAGTAACAATCCAAGCTAGCAACAGGCAGGAGGAGATACGTCGGACCCTATATTATAAAATAATATAGGCACAAGTATGCGTTGGTACATGAAATGTACTAAGTATGGAGAAATGCATAAGAAACGTAAATATGATCATAAGAGGATATAAGCATGATATGCATGACCAAGCTAAAACATGAGTAAAATCATTTAAAGAAATCGTAAGTCATATCCAAAGTCAATGCATACTTAAAAAAACATAATGGAATCTTTCATAAAATCTTGAAGATACATAGTTCATTTTGTGGAATATTTATCGTTAACTGACACTAAGACCATGCGAGCTATAACATGGAATCTGATGTAACCCTCACATGGAAAAGGAGATTCTACTTGCCAAGGTAGTCTATGTAACATTCATTCATATGCTATTTGTGGATCCACTAGCTAGGTCATTTAAGACAATACTACGGGGGCACGTAGTGTGGGACAAATAGATTGCTTCTAGAGATCCGGCCTCCACTAATGGGAGAGCCTCCATCTCAAGGTCCTATCGTTGCTAAGTAAAACAACGGAATTAGTCATAATCATATTAATATTATCATACTTGGAAAGACAAAATTAAATTCTCAATCCAATCATAAGTCATTATAGAGTAGCTCCTAAAATCATGATTTATACATATGTGAGAAAACTTTTCACAACCATAATTTCATAATGTGTGAGAAAACCTTTCACAAATTCTATAATATCTATCTCATATGCATCCTTAGTTCATAAACATCATTTTCATAAACATGCATAGCATCCCTAAATCATCCTTCATAATTACGTCATTCGACCTGTATAAGTATTTAGGACCATCAATAGGCGCTTCGTTGAGATCATTCTACACTTTAGCTAGCTTTTGGTGAGCCTCCTTGCATTCCAGAGGACTTCACATTTACTTTCTAGTTAGTAGATTTGAGATGTCATGAGTCTTGTCCTAACATCCTTCTTTAATAGTAGAGACTTCATAGATAGACAGAGTCGATGTGTCTCTTAGTATTCACTTTCTTTTGAGTTGTTCTACAAACTATGAGTATTGCTATTGAGTATATTCTAGACTTTATGAGATGAGTATTTGAGCTTAACCGATTTAATTATATTTTAAGCTTATTATTGCTTGAGTGAGTCTTCCGCTAAGTAGTCAGTCGGGCCAAGGGTTTGCTTTGGGATCAGAAATGGTTCTCGAGTGCCGGCCACGTCTAGGTATAGGCTCGGGGCGTGACACTATGCATCAGTTATATAATGACTATACAATTATTTATACACTCAAAAAATTGAATATGGTTTAACTATACATGAAATATACACCGGATACATGAAGTATACACTGACTATTTAATCTCGATCAAATAAAAATTACATCTAAATAGTCCAAATTTTAGTTTTGAAATCCTCTTAATGATTTGAATATTTTGATATATAATTCATTTGAAACTATTCACATTTATGTACGTCAATTTTTAGTATTTTTTTTAAGAAATGAAGGACGGAGGAAGAAGAAGGAGGAGGAGGGAGGGTGAAGAAAAAACGGAAGAAGGGAGGTAGAAGAAGAAGGAGAAGAGAGGGTAAAAGAAGAAGCAGGCGTCTGTCATTCTTTTGGAAAAAGAAAAGAAAAAACTACACAAAATAGACTCAATTGTAAAACTATTTACCTAAATTGGATCTAACCCAAACTATTTAGGGAAAATTGTACATTATAGCAAACTATTAATTCAAAATAAATGTTATAGCTACAGTTTCATTTAATTCCAATTCGCATCAAACTTCTTGTCATTCGCCTCTCTCCCCTCTCTATGGATTCTTGCTCGCCACTCTCAGTCATCTCTCCCTCGCCTCTCTCACTTTATACAAACATAAATGTATATTTTGTGTTTGTGTTTGTGTTTGTATAAAGCGAGAGAGACTGTATATACAAATATATATTACTCCGTCCTATACACTTATTATTATACAAATACAAATCTTCATGTTATGATGTTTAAAAGAGAAATGACTAGTTTTTCAAAAACTGATTCAACTTTTAAGAGAAAAATCAATTCCTTAAAAAGGTGTCGCCACTTAAAAGAAATTAAGAAAACTTTATTTTAAAGACTTTAACAGAATTAAGTCTAAAAAAATAAAGAAAAGAGTACGGAGTCCTCATTTACACTTCAAGAAGTTTTTTAAGGCATTTGAAATGACCGATAACACGCGGTTATCCTACGACTTGAAAATATTTTATTTGACTAACTTTTTTAGAAAAGTTACTTAAAGTAAATAAAGACACTTAAAATTATTTGAAGAAGTAATTTTAGAAAGAAAACAAATTTTGTCAAAAATGACTAAGACACATTAAGTAAAATCACTAAAAAGATTCAATTAACACAAAAAGCTCCTCGTTAACGGATTTAATTAAATTTAAACCAAACAAGTAAAGTTAGAGTTAAACAATAATAATGATAAGAAAATGTAAAGTAAAGGAGAGAATAAAGTTGGGGTTTTGCCCAAGTTCAAATTACTGGACTAATTAGGCTCATTCTTCCATCTGTCCTAAATTCTAATGGGGCTGCATCATTTGGGCCTTTCTTAACCCATTTTCGTCATTGTATACCAATGTATACATCAGTGTATACCAGGTATACTGTCGTATCTATTGTATATTCAATGTATATCGCTTGCTCTTCCAGTATATCTGATGTATACTCAGTGTATACAGTCCATTTTTGGACATCCGAGACCTGTATTCTTGCTTCCAGATCTGTATTCAGCTTTCCTTTCTTCGAAAACATTTAAGGTTGACTCGATGAAAGATTTGGGTTTCAAACAACCCGAAACACAAAGGAGATTTTGGGTTTCAAATATCAAACATTATAAAGAGACAAAGATAACTCAAGCAAGATATAGACCATGATAGGAAACAATTTCAATTTGGCCTGGCAAATTATCACTCACAAAGAGGTATGACAATAAGCAACAATACAAATGAAATCAATACTAAACAAACTTAAAACCCAAAATAATAAATTCTTAACATTCCAACTAAGACCACTAGGAGAAAAGTAACCAGGTTAGGACTAACTAAACATTATCCAATCTTAGGCAAATGCCTTTAAGTAAGATGAGCTCACACGCATACTAAGAATATAGACATGCGAGAAAGGACACTAATAAAGCTTATGATGCGGCCCAAATTCTGTTCAAGATGAAAGCAAAATGGGTTTAAGGGTAGAGTTAAAATATGGTTAGATTTTGAATTGACAAATTGGCAAAAATAGGTTGCAATTAAAGCCAAATGAAGTTCAAACGTAGCCAAATTGAACTAATTGGTGAATTCGGCTAACATTTAAATAAGATTAATTAATATAGATTAATTAATGAGCTTCTTAATTTCAACAAAATAAAATAGTTAACTTAATTATAAACTAATTAATTCAAAATTATAAACTATTAATTAACTAAACTAATTAGCTAAATATTTAAGTAAAACTAAAATCTATTACTTTAAATTCCAAAAAGTGACAAAATTACTTTAAAAATAACTTGAGAAACATGGTAAATTTTATAAAACCAATTATTTCAAATCGTTTGCAATTAAAGAAGCTCGATGACTAATCTACATTTCGAGGGCCAAAATTGGGTGTCAACACTTCCCCTGCCCAGTTCTCTTTTGCCTTTCTCTCTCTCGCTTTATTCAAACACAAATTATACAAAGTATTTGTATAATTTGTGTTTGTATAAAGCGAGAGAGAGAGAGAGAGAGATTTGATATACAAATACAAATGTTTAACTCGATTCAATTGTATAAGAATTCAAATTTTATGCAGATATACAAACACAATCATTGATACATATATAGTAGTTACATATATATAATTATCTAACCGATATACATATACAATTCACCTCTCTCCACTCTTTGCCCTCTCTCTCTCGCCTCTCTCATCTATCTCTTTGTCACGCCCCGAGCCTACACCCTGGGCATAACTGACACTCGAAAATCATTTCTGATCCCCAAGTGAACTCTTGGCCTGGCTACATGACTTACATGACATTAAATAATACACGGAAGCTTAAATAGGTGAACAATTAGACATTTAAGAAAGTCTTAACAATATTGTCTCGCAAAATACTTAACATGAGTCATGAGTTAAACAAAACATCCTGAGTAAATACTGGAAACATCTGATTTAGTATGTCTATGAAGCCTCTAACAATGTAAGATAGATGTCGGGACAAGATCCGCGACACCTCCAAAAGCTACCAACTAAAAGGAAATGGAGTCTCCCGGAAGCAAGGATGCCCACCAAAATTTGTCTGCGAGTAAATAGTGACCTCAACGAAACACCGGTTGATGATCCTGAGTACCTGTAGCTGCATCATGATATGATGCAGATCGAATGACGTCAATACATGTACTGGTAAGTGATAAGGTTAGAGTAAACAACTTACTGGCTTGAATGACTGAAAGCAACATAACTGGATCAACACATGAATATGGAATGAAAACCATTTAAGCTTTACAACATAATATACAATGAAAACAATATGAAAATAATATACTTTATTTGTGGGGAGTTTCTCTAACCGACAACCATTACCATGTACCTAGCAATGATACAACGTTTTGCCTCACGTTTGTGGGCCATCCTACACTTTTTCGGGGTATAGGATGTGTCACGCCTCGAGCCTACACCCTGGGCGGGACTGGCACTCGAGAACCATTGTTGGCCCCAAGCGAACCCTTGGCCTGGCTTACTACTCAGTGGAAGACTTACTCATGATAAGATACTTTAAAAAGTAAACTGAACTGCTCAATAGATAACTTAAAATGTATTAAATAACATTCAACTTAGCCAAAGTGGCAACTCAAGATTCAACATAAGTCAATAACAAGGTAGTGACAAATGAACTAACTAACTGTCTATCTATGAAACCTCTAAAACTGGCAGGGATGTCGGGACAAGACCCCCGATCATCCTAACAACTGAAAACTACTAAAACGATGTAAATAGGGATCCTCCGAAAAGCAATGAGGCTCACCACAAGACTCTGAATGCTCAACTGGATCAACGAAGCGTTGGATGCTGATCCTGATTACCTGTATCTGCATCATAACAATGATGCAGGCCAAATGGCGTCAGTACGTTGAATGTATGAGCATGCGAGGGAAATACTAAAACAAGACATAAGCTTGAAAGAAACTAAAAGAACATACCTGGCTCAACTTAACTCATTTCAATATAAAACAATAATATGAATGCAATATAAAGAAAAGCTTTTAAAACATGGATAACAACTCTGTGTATTTAGAAATACAATAATAACTCTGTATGTATTCAAAGATACAATATAAACTCTATTTGTATATAAAAATACAAATAACTCTGTGTATACAAATAACTCTGTGTATTTGAAACTCTTAAGTGTTCATGAAATAGAACCTTCGAACTTTCAACTTAAATTTTATTCAAAATTATGAATTTAAGAACTATGATTAGGATATATATGAGATATCTCAATGATTAATGAAGGCTTAGATAGTTGGTAATAAGAAGAGAGTGAAGACACGATTCAAAGGATCGCATACGGGACGAAGAATGGAGGTGAAAGGGGCCTGACACCCTGACGCTACACTGGCGCGCCGCGACAGCCCTCAAGTTACTTGGGATGGTTTGGGCCGCACTACAGGCGCAGGGCACCAGCCTTCCTGTCGCTATCAGGGGGTGCCGCCCCGGTCCAAACCCAGAAAATCCGATAAATTTTTCTTGCTCAATTCAAGACCTAATTCATCTAGAATCAAATTATTTCCTCCCAGACTCGTTTGGATTCATAAACCCAACAAAATTAATCTAAAACTAGAATTTCATCAAGAACATCACTCATTCGCAAAACTCTTACCTCAAGAACTCAACAAGACTCCATTGATAAAGAATGAAGCAAAACCTCAAGAATTCCTCAAGAACCTTTTACATAACGATTTCATGGACAATTTAATGAATGAAACACATGCTTGGCGTGAGGATGAACAAATCCATCACTATGAGAAACCTCATGTACCTCCAAAGAACTAAGTTCTTGGCGTTTTCCCCAAATCCTTGAAGAACTCTTGAAACCTCATTTTTTTCTCCTCTTGAACTTTGCCCTAACTTTCTTGAACGTTTTTTAAAGAATGAAAACTGATCTCAATCATCTTAGACCCTTATTTAGGTGAGAAAAACGTTTAGGCCTAGTGGGGTAAGGAAAATATCAAAATACCTCTCCTTAAAACGGATGAAAAGGCCCTATCTAGCGAGGCTGTACTCATATGGGCATAACTCCTTCATCTGAACTCAGATTTTAGCAAACTGGACGACGTTGGAAAGAGGACTCAAGACCTTCGATTTGATACCTCATGGGACACCTAACTCATTCTTTTCTGAAAGTTATGCTCGTTTGAAGTTGACCCCAAAACTCAAAATTTGAAGAGTAACTTGAACGAATCTCAATTTAGTTCTTTCTAATTTAGCTCTTTCTATGACCGAGGTGTTACACTCCTAATCTCACTCGCCACTCTAGCCTAACACAGAGAACATATACGTATACAAACGCAATTTTCATAGATACAGACGCCTGATTTATACAAATCACCACGGTTTGTACAAATCAGATGCTTCATAGCAAACATAGTTTGGCTATGGAGCTTAAATAGCAAAATTGTAGCTATAGAGCGCTAATATGATTTTTATCTTTGATATTCCTAAAATTTACTCAACTTTTTACCCATAATGGACCCAGGGATCAAATTATTTACCTGCTTACACCACTTTCTCTTTTCTTATTAAGTGCATGATGTCAGCATCATTACTATGATTAATCCTCTATGATACCCTGTCGGTATATTGATACCATATCTGTATCATATAGGACTAAGCTTAATCTTGTGTGATACTCTATCGGTATATTGAAACCCTATCGGTATCATATAGGATCAGGCTCTTTTTTTAAATAAAAAAAAGAAATAAATAAGAAACAATTAAGAGAAAATTATTAAAATCGCAATCTTATTTATTAAAATCTAAATTAGTAGAAAATGTATTCTTTGTGATATACCATCGGTATATTGATATCATATTGGTATCATGTAGGACTGAGCTTAATCCTCTGTGATACTCCATCGGTATATTGATACTCTATCAGTATCATATAGGATTGGACTCTTTTTTTAAGAAATAAATAAGAAACAATTAAGAGAAAAATTAATAAAGTCACAATCTTATTTATTAAGCTTTAAATTAGTAGAAAATCTATTCTTTGTGATACTCTATCGGTATATTGATACCACATCGGTATCATATAGGACTGAGCTTAATCCTTTGTGATACTATACAGATATCACATCGGTATCATATAGGATTGGAATTTTTTTCTAAGAAATATATAAGAAACAATTAAGAGAAAATTATTAAAGTCACAATCTTATTTATTCAACTCTAAGTTAGTAGAAACTATATTTTTATATTTTTAAAAATTAAAATATTGAATAATTGAAACATACCTCAATGATATCATGACAGTATGTAGATATACCGTATATTGGTATTATGGATGATTGAGTAATCTCATCAAATGACTGAAACAAACCTCAAAGAAAACAATGTTCAATTACTCATTGATACCACCAGAGTATATTATACTTTGATGGTATCAAGGAGGAAGAAATAAATCTTCAATGAAGACACTACTCAGTTATTCTTTGATATCATCAGAGTATATTCATATATTGTAATATATTGTAATGATATAAGAGAGGAAAAAAGGGTGGGTAATGACATCAGCATGGCGTGAATTTATTTTTTTGATATATGTCATTTTAAAATAGGCTTAAGTCATATGGAGCCCCTTAAAGTTGTCCACATATTCCACTTAGACACCTCAATTAAGCCTTGTACCTATTGAACACTTAATGTGTTAAAAAATGATTCCTATTAGACACAAAGGCTGACATGGCAAAAAAGGTGTATTTCACCCTCCTTAAGCGCGTAAAGTAATTTGAAAATATATTTTTTCTTTTTCTTTTCGACTTATACACCTAATTAATAAATAATAATAATTATTATTTAATTAAATAAAGGCAGGAACGTTTCTGTCTTCTCCCCCATCTTCCCTGCAACTATTCATCATTCTTTACACACACCCCACCCCTCCACCTCTCTCTCTCACCCTCTTCAATTCTCCAATTCTTTTCTGCTTTTTTCTTCTTCTTTTTTTCATGTAGATCTAATTTAAAGTCTCAAATAATCCGACGAAGCTCCATTGTTTCCGTTGAAAACATATTCTAGCGAGGTTGATTATTTTTTCCCGATAAAAGTTTTTTTCTTGTAATTTTGATAAATGATTACTAGTGGAAAGATAAGAAGACAATGGGTGAAAGGTTTTAACGCTATTAGAATGAAAGGGAGAAAATGGTCAAATGCCCCTCCAATTTATTATCGGATTCCCAACTACACACTTAAACTTCACGGGGGTCCTATCACCCCCCTGGACTGTTTAAAACTGAAATTATCATCTCCCTAAATGCTTATGTGGCGAAGTGAGTGTATTTCACTCTCCCTGAGAGAGTGAGCACCGAAATAAAATATTAAAACTTTATTTTTAGTGTGTGTATATATATAATATATATATATATATATATATCTTTATTTTTTTTCTTATTCTTTTCTTTCTTCTTCACAGAAACCTTTTACTTCTTCATGACCAGATCTGTCCATCTCCCGTCATTTCTACGTCGTTGCCGCCATTACTGTATTCACCAGATTTACCATAGAATATTTGTATTCCTCGTGATTCTAATTTGTGTATGGAATTAGGAATTTTTTGAAAATCAACTCTTTATCGATATTATTGTAGATGTTAATCATCCTTGTACATGGTCAACTCACAAGGTTAATTCGGTTGACAAATTCTTATTTTGATTCTTCGGAGCTCCAAATTTGTAATTTTAATCCAAACCAACGAAGAATTTTGAATTTTCGATGAAACCCATATTTGATTTTGAGAATAAAAATATTTTTCGCTATGGTGATTGAAAACAACAATGGAGTGCTTGTTTGTACCATCAAGCGGCCTAAGATCTACATCTCGATCTGTTCACATGGTCGAGAAGCTTTTCTGGGCCGGCTCGCCAGATTCAACTTTTCTCCATTGTTATGTATTCATTAACTCCAATTAGAGAAATTTGACATATGCATTCATGGAAATGATCTTAATACCAATCAAATAGTGGACGAAATGACAAATGGGAATCAAAATCCTTGCCGACCTTCTCCTTTTCAAAATTGTAGTCATCGCCGCCAACGATGATGATGATGTGGAACACATCGTCTGCTTCTCCTTTTTTCCTAAGATTTTTGTTGTAGCAACAAGTCAACATCCATTGAAATGATATAAACTAAATTGATTAATGGATGAGAGATTGTAGTGATTGGTAGACCTTTGGTGTTTATAGTAATGGAGAAAATGGTGAAAATTTTTTTGGGTTTGCAAAGATGGTGAAAAATAGAAGAAAAGAGCAAAGAATAATGAAAAATTGAAGAAAAGCTTTTTTTAATGAAATTTCCAGGTGTCAAACGCGTGACTTTCAGCCATCAAAATAAATATGGTTGTGGCTTTTTAGGGGTAAAATAATTTCAATTTTAAACAGTTCAGGGGGGTGATAGGACCCCCGTAAAATTTAAGTGTGTAGTTGGAAATTCGATAATAGATTAGGGGGGTATTTGGCCATTTTCTCAATGAAAGGTGAATGAGGGGTTAACTTAGATAGGGATCAATGGCATAGTATTGACGCCGGTGAAAGGGATAAGATTCGAGAAAGGGATGGAGGCAATGATTTATGGACGGTTGAAGCGCATCAGCCCAGTAGAAAGGAAAGCAAGATCCTACGGAGAATAAGAAGGAGGGTAGAGGCAATGGTTTACTGGTAGTTGAGGCGCAGTAAAAAGGGAAATAAGTTCGCCGGAAAAAGATAGAAGAAGGGTGGAGTGGGGTGGGGATGGGTTAGGGTTAAATTAAACATAATATTTTGTTTTCTTAAAATTCCTTGGGGATTATTTGGATAGAGTTTTAAAAAAACTTAATTCAATTGCCACGTGTCAACATTGCATTGGTCTATTTTTTAATGTATATGCGTTTGAGATACACACATGTTTGTGTTTTTATTAATTATCATTTTGTGTCAAATAGGTATAAATTTGTTAAGATTTAAGTGTTCAATAGGTACAAGGCTAAATTCAGGTGTCTAAGTGAAATATGCGGACAACTTTAAGGGGCCATGTATGACTTAAGCCTTTTAAAATAAAAAAAGGGTATGAAAGTAATGGGGGCATTTAAGGGTAAATAATTTTATTTTATTTTTTTGGGGGGTGGGGGGTGGGGGTGGGGGGTGGGGGAGGGGGTTATAAGTGTTCTTTTTCCAATAGAAAAAGGTGAAAGGCCATTTACTGTAATAAAGGATTTATTCTTTTAAATGGCCTTTTTTGTGTGTAAGAAATTTAATCCAATAGATTTTTTTTCAGTTTGCCCTAATTAATGCTTATACATAAATTGAAAAAATATATCAAATAAGCTATTAATAATACAAAAAGTTAATATAAGTATTATTTTTTCTAATACATCCTACCAAACGACATAAAGTTCTATTTAGATAGATAATATTGTTCATGACAAGTTTTTTGGATTATGAGTGATAAATTATTTGATGAAACTTTAAATTGTGCAAGTCTAATATGCTTATTTATTTATGAGGAAATTTCATAAATAACTAAGAGTTAGAGTTTGTCTAATTACGTAGTGTAGCTATAGTTTCAGTAGCTATTATATATCTCGCTGAAAATTTAATTTTTATACAAAATGGACTCTTAACTTAATTAATGAGGCGGTGATTTAGGTTATTAAAAAGAAAAACAATCCCACAAATCATGATTATTGTATTTGATTAGAATTTCTTAGCAAATATGCCTTCTGTCAAACAAAGAAAGAAAAATTTAACTTCCTAAATAAACATGTCAAAAAATGACTTACTAAATATATATATATAGACACACACACACTTGATTGAAATATACAACTAAGTAAATGTATTCAAATGTTGAAATTATACAAATAAATAGCTGGAGTGTATACTTGCTGATAATATATAAATACAAAAAGATAGTTGTACATAATTGTTGAAATATACAAATAAGGTCTAAAA
>JAJONR010007159.1:0-36178 GCA_029582245.1 Solanum etuberosum
TGAGCTAGGAGTTATGGTTGTTTGAAGTTGGCCAAAACTCAACTTAACATACTTAACAAAATTTCCAGATTTTTATAATCTTTCCAAAAATGGCTATTTCCAATTTTTAACTTCTTCCTAGTTATTTCAATTTGCGAGATGTTACAAAACATGGGCAGCAACCACTTCTCATATACTACACTAACTTACAACTAGTAGATAGAATCAATAAAACACTAGATCCCTAAACCCATATTCGAAAATAGTCGATCTTTGGCTCATAGTCTATCTAATTATCAACATATTCTCTTTTATTTCACAACCTAAGTACTATTTATCAACTCACTATACATCATTTTACAATAAGTTCTATAACTATTTGAATACCACATGTTCTCCCTTCAAAATCATAAGCTTATCTTAGATATATCACCTTATGTATACTGTACTCTTACATTCATCACCTATACTTGGTATTCACTAACAAAATAACAAATCGACATAAAGTCATTTCTGGTTAAAGTATACTCTAACTCATCCATACTAGTAACTCTTACTCTACCTTCTATCATGAAATCTATCAAAACTCAGCACCTATTAGTCTACCCAACGGGGAAAAATCCTCTCTAATATTTTAGTGGGTGCATGATTGCAACAACATAAATTTCCTAATCACTACTTTCCTTTCTTAGATTACAATACCCCGACATTCATTATTCTTTCTCTAGCCACTTTTAATACTACTGCTTACCACATCGTAACAGATACTATCTTTTTCAGGTAAAAGTACTACAGAAGCTCTACAACACACATCCTCAAAAGGGTCTCAACAGAAACAAGGTTTAGAGAAAAGATTCTAGGGGAGATCTTTCTTTTAGCTAGAATGCACAATTCAGATGAATAAGAGTGCATTCTTTTGAATCTCAACACTTATGCTCATTCATGGGCTTCTCTCAAGCCCCTATAAAATCACATGACTTTCTGAAGACTTTTGTTGAGAGTTACTCATCGATAAGGATATGAATTTGCTATTTCAACCACCTTGGGTATGAGGGATAGTCGAATGGATTTGAGCAATGCACGAGTTTGAGTAAGTTTCTAATGAAACAGTTGTATTGCACGATTTAGAGTATGACAGAAAGGAAACTTTCTTAAATGTCTGTAATTCCTCATTTATACAAGTGAGGCCCTCACAACCATATATAAGATCCTATTGACACGGCTTCATAGACAACCTAGGACACTTGAGCTCTGGGCTCTGATACCAAGTTTGTCACAACCCGAGCCTACACCCTTGACGTCACCGACACTCGAGAACCATTACTAGTCCCTAAGCAAACTCTTATCCTGGCTGACTACAAGTGGAAGACTAACTCGAGCATACATAAATATCAAACTGAAAGAAAAGCTAAATCAACAATATATTAAATCTCAAAACTCAATGAATATATACTAAGTATTAAACATAAGTTTTAAAGAAAAATGTTGAAAATGAAGGAGTCTCCACAATTATCTATCTATGAAACCTCTAACATATATAGATGTGTGTTGGTACAAGACCCACAACTACTCAAAATACTACTAATATAGACCACTCATAAAAATGGAGTCCTCCTAAAACAAAGAGACCTCACTCAAAAGTTGACGATGAATGAAGTGATCTCAACAGACTCTTGTTGAGGATCCCAAGAAATGACATCAGCTCATTGAATATACGAGTATATAATATAGCTGAATAACAAATAATTGAATGAAAGCACTGCAATATATGTCGATATATACTCAACTAAATGTAAACAAATCAAAAAGTAAAATCATTAAAACTTTACAAAAATACTTACTCATCTCTGAACTGAACATATTAAGTGATATAATTATTTAACAAACAACCATCACTATGAGCTACGTGATGATACAACATCTCGCCCACGCTGCCAGAATTTCCATATACCGTGTCGGCTATAGAACCTCTCAACTAAGTGGATCTACTTAAAGAGAAAGAGAAGAACTGGACACAGATGAACCTTTTTGTATTGATTACTGTGTTGGCCCTTATGTAGCAATTGTATTACATTCAAGGCTGAGAATAAAATAACAACTTAGAGAAACCTACGTAATTACACTTCTAAGGATAAAAAGGCTGATAAGCAAAATAAAAAGAGTCGTACAAGTAAGAAGAGTCCTAGAGTCTTAGATGCTAGCCATTATTACGCCCCTGCAAGTTGGCGTGGAGGTTTACTACGCCCAACATGGGGAAATGGTTACCAAAAAGTGCACGTGGAAGAGGCTTTGTCAGAAGATCTGTAACTTGGTCAGCAGCATGTAAATGGGAAACTTTAAGTTGTTTGCGCTCAACCTGCTCAAAGATAAAATGGAAGTCGATGGCCACATGCTTCATTCGGCTATGGAAAACAGTACTCACACAAATATAAATGGTGGTGATATTGTCACAGAGAACTCTTGGAACAACAGTAAAGGGAAACTAAAGCTCTTGAAGAAGATAGGTGAGCCAGTTAGTTTCAGAAATAGTAACAACAACTGCCCGATATTCTGCCTTTGTAGAAGAACAAGAAACTGAACGCTACATCTTTGAAGACCATGAAATAGGGGAACTACCAAGATAGATAAGATAACAAGTGGTCGATGTGCGATCATGAGGATCCCCTGCCAAGTCAAAGTCAGAGTATGCGAGCAACCTACGATCAGTTTCATTGGCAATGAGCACACCAAAAGAGGTAGTTGAACGGAGATAGCGGAGGAGTCGTTTAAGAGCAACCTAATGACACATAAATGGTTGATGCATAGATTGTGACAACTTGCTGACTGCAAAAGCTATGTCCGGATACGTGAAAGAAAGGTAATGAAGTTTACCAATAATAAGCTGATATAAGGAACCATCAACTAGATGATCATCAGGTGATGGATCAAAAACTACAGTAGATGTCATCGGTGTGGAAACACCTTTGCAATTATCCATAGCTACCTCATGTATAAGATCCATAATGTACTTCTCTTGAAAGAGCAAAAGACCAGCAGAAGAACGAATCACCTCTACAAAGAAAATAATCTAGGGGTCTTAAGTCCTTCAGTGAAAAATATTGAGAAAGAGCCTCAATGATATAATGAAAACCTCGTTGGTGATTACCAGTCACTAAGATATCATCCACATACACTAATATATACACAGTGAACCCAACTTTCTGCATAATGAAGAGTGAGGAATCAGAATGCGACTTAACAAATCCCAAAGTAAGGAGATAATTTTTGAGTTCGGTGTACCAAGCATGAGGAGCCTATTTGAGACCATAAATTTCCTTCTAAAGACGACATACATGGGTAGGATTCCCAGTTTTCAAATCTCGGTGGTTGTCGCATGTAAAATTCTTCAGTAAGATGACCCTACAAGAAGGCATGGTTAACATCTAGCTGATGGACATGCAAGTCAAGTTGAGTGGCGATAGTTAGGACGAGACGGACAATAGAAGGCTTGACTACTGGACTTAAAATGGAATGATAATCAAGTCCGGGGCACTGTGTAAATCCCTTGGAAACCAAACGAGCCTTGTACCTATGAACAGAACCGTCAGGTTTATGTTTAACTCGGAATAACTACTTACAATCCACCACATTTTTAGAAAGGTCACATAGAACCAAATCCGAAGTATGGTTGCGAACAAGAGCATCAAATTCGGCTTGCATTGCTGAATTCCATTGGGGAATTAGCTTGGCTTGCTTATGAGTTATGGGGATTTTCGGAGACAATGTATTGGTTGTGAGAAACTGACGAGGTTTAAGGTTGTGAGTCTGTGAACGGGTAGTCATTGGGTGTAATTTGGTGGCTGGATGGTTTGGTCGGGTTTGGGTTGGTGGGTCAGGTTGAGTAAGAGTTCCTGCAGGTTGAGGCGGGCAGGAAGCCATATGTGGCTGATTTTGTGCTGAAGCAGATGGATTATGAGGAGGACATGGAGATTATCTAGGAATGGGTTGTCTTTCTCGTCTATGATACGTGATAATTGGTCGTGAGGGCAATGGTTGAGGTGCTGCAGAAGAATTAGTTCTCTGTTTGTGTGCAAAAGATGAAGAAGTGGAAGTTTAGACAAGAGAAGGAATATTACCTGATTGTGGAGAGACACCATCTGGAGCGGAGGAGATAAATTGAAGGCGTTGAGTGACCGTGGGCAACGTAGTCACTGGTGTGGGGAGTTGATAAGAAGAATGCAAAATTGAATTAGTTTTCTCTTTGGATTGTTGTTCAACGGAAATGTTATACCAAGAAACATTAACTATATTACTAAACCTCGAAAAAATATTTTGAAAAGGAAAATTGTCTTCCAAAAACAGTACATCCCTGGATAAATATATTTTGGAGTTAACTGGATCAAAACACTGATGGCTATAGTATTCGTTAGAAAATCCTAAATAAACACATGGGGCTGATCGAGATTCCAATTTATTTGAGGAATACGGTTTGAGCCAGGGATAGCATAAGCAACCGAAAACATTAATGGTATCATATTTAGGCACAACCTGAAATAGTATTTCAAAAGGTGATTTGTTTTGTAGATTGGGAGTAGTCATCCTATTGATCAAATAAACAACTTGATGACATGCATAACTCCAAAATGTTGAAGGTAAGGAGGCTTGATGTAGTAAGGTGTGGACTGTCTCGATGACATGCCAATGTCGGCGTTCAACTAAGGCTACCCTTTGTGGTGTGTATGGGGGGACACTAATTGTTCAATGCCATGTGTTTTTTGATAGGAATCTAATTTTTGAAACTCACCACCACCATCAGTGTAAAAGGATAATTTTTTTGTGCTAAAATATTTTTCAAGCATGGGATGTAAAGTTTGGAAGATTTCTAGAAATTTAGTTTTAGCTTTTAGTGTGAACAACCACATATATCTTGAATATTGATCAACAAATAAAACATAGTATCGTTTTTTGTCAATCGATAAAACTGGAGACGACCCCCACAAATCACTGTAAAGTAAATTGAATGGATTGGCACAGTGCAAAGAACTTTTAGAAAAAGGCATCCTGTGGCTTTTATTAGAATACCATGAATGAAAAACAATACTACTTTTTGAACCAACTACTGAAATAGAAAAACCATGCAAAAACTTATTTAGAACTTGGCGATTAGGGTGGCCTAATCGTTGATGCCACAAAGAACAGCGATGTTACATTGCGGTGGACCATCAACATCCCCCGGTTGCCACTCATACAGCCCGTTATTACTCTATCCACGAGCCAATGGTGCCCCCGTAGTCAGATCCTTCACAAGATAAGAAAAAGGAAAAAATTCCATAGAGGAGTTATTATCTTGACAGAATTTAGAGACAAATGTTAGATTATTTGTAATAGTTGGAGAGAAAAGGACATTTTGAAGCTGGAATTGGTGATTTGATGCATTAAAGTTCACATTACAAGTATGAGAGATTGGAATTGTATTACCATTACCCAGGACGATCTCATCCGAACTCTGGTAGTCTTGCGTAGTAATTAGACTTTGTGTGTCTGAGGCAATATGGTTGGTGGCACAAATATCAATAATCCATGGAGCTGAATGGTTCTGGAGGTGTGCAGCATAATTAGCACGCGCTTGAAGATTATTGTGAGAGTGTGTTCAACAGACACGAGCAGTATGACCTCTACCATCACAGAGTTGGCAGTATAGGTTGTTGTTTGAAGATTATTGTTATTGATTGTTGCGCCGAGGTTGCTGATTGTTACGCCAAGACTGATTATGATTTTGATGATTTTATGCATTGGATCATCAATTACTGTTCTGGTTATTGTTGGAGCCCTGACGGGTGGGAGTGGAAGCATTCCCTTGAGCAAAGTTGGAAGTAATGGGAACAGAAGGTGTCTTTTTGGCTTCCTCATGTTGAAGGAAAAGCTCCTGGTCAAGGGCCTTTTCATATAGTTCTTCATAGGGGAACGCCGAATCTCAAGCGCGGATAGCTGCTGAAATTTCTCAAAATTCAGACCCAAGACTAGTTAGAATCTTGACTGTATATTCTTGATTGGAGACAGGGGAGCCAGCAGTGGAAAGTTCATCACAAAGAGAGCGAATTTGATGGAGATAATCTGCAACAGGACGAGAGTCTTTGTAGAGACGGGCTAGACAGTCTCTAAGACTAAAGATACGAGTTTAAGATTTATTTGCATAAGCAGTATGCAAGGCATCCCAAGTGACTTTGGCATTTGGAGCAGAAGCGGTTGTACTGCCAATGGTCGCATCCACAGTTGCCAAGATAGCATTTTGTATAAGCTGATCTTGTTGAAACCAGGAAACATAGGCAGGATTGGATACTTCGAGGTTGTTTTAAGAGATTGTTTTGGAAGGAATTGGGATCCACCCATCCAGAAGACCAAAGAGGTTGTGTCCACGCATAAGCATGGACACCTGAGCCTTCCACAATGAAAAGTTATGGCTACCAGCATGTTTGATGGGGAGTTGAGTAACCAGATTGAATTGGACAACAGTTTTTGAACTGGAGATGTTTTCGACATTGACGACACTTGTATTTGGGGCAATTATTGGCTTGAGGTGTATGGGCTGGGAGGGAAAAAAAGGATCAAGCTTGTTAAAGCAATAGAGCTCTGATACCATAAAGAGAAAGAGAAGAACTGGACGCAGATGAACCTGTTTGTATTGATTATTGTGTTGGCCCTTAAATAGCAATTGTATTACATTCAAGGCTGAGAATAAAATAACAACTTAGAGAAACCTACGTAATTACACTTCTAAAGATAAAAAGGCGGATAAGAAAAATAAAAAGAGTCCTACAAGTAAGAAGAGTCCTACAGGTTACAAGACTCTTAGAGGCTATCCGTTATTACTACTAAGCAATGAGGATTCATCCAAAATGTATGATCTTGTACCCATGTTTGCAAGACATGATTAATAAGGATTTTGAGTTGACTGGACTAATCCTCATATGGGTGCTCAATACTACTCTGAATAATATATATACTCATGCTTAAATATATGAAACATACTTTTTCTCTGGTTTTAGATAATTGATCATACTATCCTCTTCAAAGAGGTAACAACTCTTAAATATCACTGAACTCATAAACTCATTTAGAAATCAAAGTTTCTCTTTTCTCAAAATAATACTCTCTTACTTCATTTAAAATGAAACATTTGGGAAATATTTAGTTCCCTTATATTCCTCAAAAACTCAGTTTAAAACACAAATGTTGGCTTTAAAAGATTATCAAAATTTATAACTCAAAATAGGGTTCATGTTGAAATATAGACATGAACGAATGAACTCCAAGATCTCAACAACAATATAGAAAACTAAATACTCAGAACTCAAGAATTTAGAACTCAACGATACTACTCATTTCAAGAATACTCAATTCATAGGGATCATGCTGAAATATATACATGAACAAATCAACTCAAGAATTTTAATGTAAAATATATACCAATTCAATTATTAGGAATAGAATTTCAAAAAGAATAAGGAACTCAAGAACTCCAAATCAACTTATCTCAAAAATAATCAAATATCGGGATAGAACCCTAGATTACACTTTTACTGATTTAGAAATAAATGTAGTACATGAGGACAAACTAGTCCAACACTATGATAGCCTTGCATACCTGGAGGAAAAAGGTTCTTGAAGAATCTTGAAGAAGACTTGATTAAAAGCCTTGAAACCCTAGCTTGAAGAGAACAATCAAGAAAATCTTTCTTGAGATTCTTGAATTAGTTTCTTGAAACCCAATGGCCAAGAATTAGGACTCTCATTAATGATTCATAATTGTATGATGAAAATTAAGTTGGAAAGAATGAAATTCTTGGATCAGGACTTACCTTGAAGAAGAATGTTGAAAAAGATTGAAAGAATCTTGAATGTAAGTCTTCTACTTTGATTTTTCCTTAGGGTTTTGCCTTGGGATGGAGAGAGAAGAGAATGTGGGATTAAGAGATGAAAATATGATTGTTTGCTCCTTTAATTAGTCAAGAAATTCTTTTAGGATTTCCGTAGACATGAAAAAAAAAAAGACCCTTTTTAATGTTTTCTCGTCGGCTAATTCGTCACTGTACTGTGTCAGGTTACTAAAATAGTCATAACTTTCTATTTGGAACTCGAATTGACACAAAATTGGTGGTGTTGGAAAGCAGATTAAAATAACTTTAATTTGATAGGCTATTGATATTCTAAGAGATATGATTGTTTGAAGTTGACCTAAGTAAATCTCATATTGAAACTCAATTGGTAAGAAAGCTTTCAACTCAACTTTGTGCTACGTTATTCTAGTAACCTTAGTTCAAATCCAAAATAATTCCAAAAGTAAAGAATTTACCTTAGCACCTAGGAACAATTCAGAATCACTCAGTTAATAAAGAATGATTTGAGTCTTAACTTAGAAGTCGCCCTTGTTAAGAAGCACTTTACCACCAAATGTGGGACATCGTGGTGCTAATCAAGATTTAATCGGCTCCAATGCAGGTACTGGACACTATGTGGAAATTAAAAAAAAACTTTTTGTTGAATGTTTACATGTGCACACCTAAAGTTCAAAGACATAGATATCAGTTAAGGCCAAACTAAAGAACACATTTATGTTTCTGAGAAATTGTTTTGAGATCTCTAGTCTAGTTTGCAAAAGGTCAACTTAAAGCATAATGGAGTCTAGCTTCAGTGACTAACAAGATGCTTAATCAAGGGATGGGGTAGTTCTTATTCTTATTATAAAAAAATGAGCATAGACACTTGTGAAGATAGACACTTTTGAATAATGTCATCAATTTTTTGTAGAGACAGAAAGAGTGCAATTGTTTGACTTTGTTAAATGATATTGATATTATTCCAAAAGAAAACAAGTAATGAAACCAGTCAACTTAATCTATTAGTGTTACAGTCGTATACTTGCTACAAATCTTCAAAACTCACCTGACCTGAACATCTATATGTATGCATTTATAAGATTTGTCAATAAGATTTGTCAATTGAGAACCTTTCTGTATATTCTAGATTGGAACTTTCTGTATATGAATTTACCACATTTGTAAAAATCATTCATATTTAGGAAGGGCATACCCCACATTAAATTATAAAATGAAGTGAATGGTGATACACTCCAAAATTACAAGACAAAAACTAAGAACAAAAATTATGGTGAGAAATTTACAACTCGAATCATCATAATTTCAAAATCTTTTCCTATTGCAACAGTTCTATGGAGCACACGGGTCATAAGAAGGTTTAGACATTTGATGAAAGTCCACCATTACAATCTGTCTCTTTGCTTCCCTTTGATCTGCTAACCTTTCTTTAAATTTTCTCTGCTTGATTCAAATTTCTTCTTCACTGTTGCTTTGTGTTTCTTTTTGCATTGGTCTTGCAACTGCAGCGCTTTGTGATGATTTCTGCATAGGTCTTTACTTGAACTACAGTTGCTTTGTTTTGGATGAGGATGAGCAACTTCTACATTCATCTTCATCAACGGCGGCAGAATGCTATTTGTTTAACCAGTGGTGCACTCTTTTCTCCTACATTTGGTAGGGGTATGTTGTGCACCTTCTCCATCTTGTTTAAACGTTTGTGCCTTTGCTTGTCTATGTCAAGGTGCTTCTCGAAACAATTGAGAAAAGAGTAATTTGTTTAAGGTGATCAATCACAATTTGCGTCCCTCTCTTAATTATATACACCTTAGTTCTACGATTTTTAGAAACTTTTTCCTCGTTTCCAATAATGTTTGGGACTGCCCACTAATTTAGAAACATTTTTCCCTTTTCCAATATTGTTTAGAACTGCCGCAAATTTAGAAATTTTTTCCGTTTTTTCAATATTGTTTAAAACTGCCCACAAATATACTTTTCTTACATGATTTACGAGTACCCTCTCTTATAACCTTGATGTAAAAACAGTTTCAAAACACCGGGTTTGGATAAGTATCTTTAAGGGCTTGTTTGGTACAAGGGATAAGTGATAATTAATTAGTGGATTAATTTAAGAATGAATTTATCTCGTGTTTGTTTGGCATAAAAACACAGGATAAGTTGTCCATAATTGTAGCGTTACTTTTTTCCTCATTGAGAATGGAACAAAAGTATTGTCTAATAATAACTAATCTCAAATTAACTTGTTCCCGAAACAAACAGAGCCCTTAAACTCATGCGTAATTAAGTTGTTTTAATGATGTTTTGAGCTATGGTTTGTATCCTCAATTGGAGGAAATTTATTATTAACCGTTAATAATATTTGTGATTTTTAGTGATATTATTTGCAGGGGCTGATCTAGAATAGGAGTTGGGGATTTGGCCGAATCTAGCAAGTTTTGTCCAAATTCTATATCTATCTAAGAAATGTAATAAATATGTATGAACTATTAATTTAGAACCATTAACTTAAGCGGACTAGGATTCAAAACCAGAAACATCAGATCACAGTTTTACTTTTTGTATTATTCGTACCTCTACGATTTGCACTATATTTTTTTTGAAATACCTTGGTATTTTTCTAAGAATTTTGGTGCAACGATTCATGTTTGCACCCTAAACGTGATCGTCATTATATAATTCACCCTATCTTCATTATATAATGAATAACTTTTCCTGTCATGCTATAAGGTTGAACACTGATTTATGTGGAAGATGAGGAAAAATTGATAATGGGTTAAACTTTTGGAAATAAAATAGTCTCTATAATTAAATACAGGAACAAATCTCAAATTCATGATATGTCAACCATTCAATTTAATAGTTGATAAAGTTGAATTAATGTTTAAATAAAAATTATAGGAAAACTACCTAATAACATAAAAACTTCTGCCATATGTATTAATTTTTCCTATATTGTGAAAATAATTTATACCTCCGCTCACGTCATATATTATATTAATTTTTTCCTCCAAATAGTTATCAAAAAAGAATATAAGTTTTAAACTTTTCAATGATAAGGTGTATACCTCCTACGTCTCTTTTTATTTGTCACAATTTCCTTTACAAGAGTGAATTTAATTTATTTATTAAGATTATTTTAATTAAAAATTAAATATTTTTAATGTACAATTAGATATTCAAAAAAGTATATCAAAAATACTATAAATTGCAATGTTTCTCCATATTAATATGATGAAAATATGATTATAAAATTAGGAACTTTTGATGTGTACCTTGTAAGTCCTAATTAATGGAACAATCTACAAAATGGTTCAAACAAATGACAAGCAAAAGCATTAACCTCTACATTCTTAAGCAGAGCAAGCAAAAGTGTTACTTTACAAGTTTCAACTCATTGGGCGTGAAATGAGTTTAATAAAAGATGATAAATATACAATACTTAGCTTCTAAATTGTCAACTAAAACTTAGATTAAAAGATAAAGAAGGAATATTTTAGAGCTGAAGCAAGAGTAATAAACTGCAGCATTGTTTCATTAAATTGCTTCAACTTAAGTTCATTTTAGTATTGCTACATGTCTAACAGTGCGAAATTCTGAAAATTGTCAAGTGTTTGGTCCATCATTTTATTTTTTGGATCCTTCTATAATGAATTTCAAACAGGTTGTACCATGATATTTCACGGAACAACAAATACATACCTAATGAAGTTTGGGGAGAGTAGATTGCACGCAACCCTTACCACTATGAGGTAGAGAGACTGTTTTTGATGATTAACTAGTATTAAAAGGTACTAAAAGTAAAGCCACTCACCCCATGTTAAAAGTTTATCCAGAACTAGACTCAATAAATGAAAATACATAATAATTGCTTCAAACCATCCATCAAATATAATGCATCATATGTGTGATAATTCTTTATTTTGATCAAGTATAGTCACCATAGTTAAGTTCCAAAACAACAAATAAAGATGAATTTACCAATCCAATAGATATTTAAAGAATTTTTATAAACCATATGTACACCGTGAAATGAAATCTTAACATGCATCGTATGCTCATCCATTCTCTTCAATTCCAAAAGAAGTTGGAACACAAGAGTATAAATCTGGACATTCTTCCCTAGTTGTTCTATTAATAATTTGAGCTTCTCCATTGTTGTTTTTGTTGTTGCATTGATAATTTGAGGTTGTCCATCAACTTACATAGCATAGATGTGCTATATCGAGCCTTACAACTCATCAACAAAAACTGTATCATTGTTTGAAGATTACAATGGCCCTCAATCACTACAATTATACAAAAAGATCCAAAAACATTTGACAATGCGCGCAAGTGATTCGTAGATTCTAATAGTATTTCAGTTCGTTTGTAGCAATCCTCAACGGTGATATTGTTGAAATTCTTTGGGAATTGATGAAAATTCTTTGTGTCCAATCGAGATATAAATACCATTTCAATTGTAAATATTAGTGCAAGGAAAATATGAGTAAATTCAGAGTTGGATTAAGATGATAAAAGACAACAATGAAATTCTGAGTTGTATATAACATAGCTTTAAAGCAAGAATACATCTTCATTTAGTAAATTGCAACTATTTTATTTTAATGACTGAGATAATTTCCATACAGGAAACTTAGTATCAAATTTAAAATAGTAATTATTTGAATCCTACTACTGTCCACAATTTACTAGACAACAAGAAAACTTTTGGTGTAAAATTTACAACAGATTGAATCATGAGATAATAAAAATCTCTTTCTATTCTAGCAGCGTCTTCTGGGAGCACAAGAGTCTTCAGCAGGTTTAGGCATATCATGAAAGTACACCATTATAGTGTTTCTCTTGGCTTTCCCTTGTTCTACCAATCATTCCTCAAATTTTCTCTAGCTCAATTCAAACTCTATCTCCTTGTTTTTGATGCTTTGTGCTTCTTTTTGCATTAGTCTCACAACTAAAGAGTTTTGTGTTGTTCTCTCACGTGGTCTGCTAATTATACTGTAATTGCTCTACTTTTTGTGGTGAGAAATCTAAAAGAAGTTGCTTTTGATGAGGAGAAACTTGTACTGTTTTCTTGATACTCAATTTAATCTTCATTGTTGGTTTCTTAGGTGAAGTAATCTGATGTATTCCTCTATTACTCTGTCTTTCTTTCTCAGACTTGTTTTTCTTGATCACTTCACTTTCATCACTAGCATTGACACCTACATGATCATGAAGAATTAAGTTATCGTGGTCTTTGGAGTGCATTTTCTTCTTGAATATGTTGCTTTTGCGCTTTCTAAAAGTACACATGATATATCACTTTTTTTATGAATTATGAGGGTCTTATTTATAGTCGTAGGCTAAAAGAGTTGGTATAAGTACAAATATTTTTGGCCAACTATACTTAATTAACATGTGACATGAAAATATTGGCTCCTTCAATAGAATTCACGTGTCATGCCATTTCACACGTGACTTCAAACAAGTGACCTTGCCAATTATGTCTCAATTAAATAGTCAGTCCAACAAAATTTGACCATTAATAAAATGGAAAACTAAAGACAAATATTCTTGTTAGTAGTTTTCCCTTGTATTAATGGTCAAATTCTGTTGGATTGTCTATTTAATTGAGCTTCAATTGACGAGGTCACTTGTTTGATGTCCCGTGTGAAATGGTGTGACACGTGAATTCTATTGAAGGAGCCAATATTATCATGTCACATGTTAATTCAATATAGTTAGTCAAAAGTATTTTTCATTATACAAACTCTTTCAGACTACAACTATAAATAAGACCCTCATAATTCAGAAAAATATAACATTGTGATATATCCTGTGCAGTTTGAGAAAATGAAGAAATAAGATATTCAAGAAGAAAATGCACTCTAAAGACCACGATGACTTCTTTATTTATGATGATGCAGATTACAATGCTGGTAATGAAATTGAAGTGATTAAGAAGAATAAGTCTGAGATAGAAAGACAGAGTGATAGAGGAACACATCATATTACTTCCCCTAAAAATAAGAAAACAACAATAAAGATTAAATTTTGTATAAAGAAAGTTATACAAGTCGCTCCTCATAAAAAGCAACTTCTTTCATATTACTCACAACAAAAACAAAGCAACTCCAGTATAATAAAGAGACCAATAGAGAGAATAACACACAACTCTGTAGTTGTGAGACCAATGCAAAAAGAAACACAAAAAATCAAAAACATGGTGATGAAGTTTGAATCAAGCAAGAGAATATTTTTGGAAAGATTGGCAAAACAAAGGAAAACCAAGAGAAATATTATAATTGTGGCCTTTCATGATATGCCTAAACCTGTAAAAGACTCTCGTGCTCCCAGAAGATATTGTTGCAATAGAAAGATATTTTGATTATCTCATGATTCAATCTGTTGTAAATTTTACACCAAAATCTTTATTTTTGTCTAATAAATTGTGGACACTAGTAGCATTAAAATGATTACTATTTTTAATTTGATTCAAAGTTTCCTGTACGGAAATTATCTCAATCATTAAAATAATATAGTTGCAATTTCCTAAATGTAGTTGTATGATTTCTTTAAAGTTATGTTATATAAAAATCAGAATTTCATTATTGTCTTTTATCATGTTAATCCAACTTTTGCTTTACTCATATTTTCCTTACATTAATATTTACAATTAAAATGGTATTTATATCTCGGGTCTCACCATATGCCAATCCGGAATAGGCATAAATTACTTTACTTACTAGTCATTTTAGGTATACTAGTTATTTAGAAAATATAACTATAAATTTCATTAATTTATTTTTTGAATTTTTGTTCAATAATGGAGTTGGAGCTTCTTTAATTCAAAATATATGTATATAAATAATAGACCAAACGCCTCAAAAGAAAAAAAATCAGGAGAAAACCACGACCCAATCAAAAGAGTAAACCAGCCTGCCCTTATATCCGGACCACAATTCTTTGAGTTTCCAAATTGAGCTTCCCCATTTCCTACATATCTCCGTTGGGAGCTCTCTTCAACTCTGCCTTCATTTTCTCTTGCTTTGGATCATCAATATCTTTCTTTGGGATGTCGTGCAATTCATCTTTGTGAGATTTTTAATGATGAAAAACAACTAGACCATTATTGGCTAGAAAATAAACATCTAGTCGGTTATTGACCCAAAACTTAAATCAAATTAGTCGATTTTTAAATTATTCAAAACAAACCAAATTAAAAATGATGTATATTTTCGTATTTGTTGGTTATCGATTTTGATTCGGTTTAGTTCAATTATTAAACATATACAAAAATAAAATTGAAAGATAAGGTATGGAAGTAGAACAGAAAAACATACATGATCGAATTTTTTTTCCTTTTCAGAATACTTTTATTTTGTCTTTTTTTCTTTCATCAATAAACATTTTGGGCCAGTTCTTAAAAACTGTGGGGGGATAAATCATATAATTTTCAAACAACATTTCAAATTCTAAATATAATTTCAAAAATTATTGTCTAACACGAAGCCAATTTTAAAAATTCTAAATCAAGTGATATTTATTTTCTTTTTTACAGCCACAAGTCCACTTAGCTTTTTCCTTTTCGCCCTGTGGGGGCTTTTTTGGTTAAGAGTTTCTCCATCAGATTAAGTTTTCCTCTTAAGCTTTATATCTTACATAGTGACTCAGGACTGCATCCTTTTGATACAAATAATGGTCGTGGTAGAGTGGTATATCACAACCGGAGCCTACACCCTAGACGTGATCGGCACTCGAAAACTATTGCTAGTCCCTAAACGAACCCTCATAATGGCTGACTACAAGCGGAAGACTAACTCAAGAATAAATAACATCAAACTGAAAGAAATTCTAAGTCAACAGTGTATTAAATCTCAAAACTCTCTTAATATACTAAGTATTAAACATAAGTTTTAAAGAAAATCTCTGAAACTGAAAGACTCTCCAAAGCTGTCTATTTATGAATCCTTTACTATATATAGAGGAGTGTCGAGACAAAACCCACGACTACTCGAAATGCTACTAACACTAACAACTCATAAAACATGAGTCCTATGGAAGCAAGGAGACCTCACTCGAAAGCTGACGAGCAGTTGAAATGTTCTCAAAAAACTCTTATTGAGGATCTCAACACACTCAATCTGAAATTATTTGACATGAAACAAGGATATCTGGGTACAAAGTATGAATAGAATTGCTATGCCTTAAGCGATAGACTGATAGCTTTCAAGTTTAGCAACTCTTTCCACCCTTCTCTCAAGGAATACTACTGATCATCACCATCACTAACACAACTAAAAAAGGATCACTGAAAAAGCTTAGAGAAAAAGATCATAGGGATGATTTATTCAAGAAATATGATGTAAGAATACGAATGACATAACATTATGTTGCTAGCCATTGAGAGTAAATCATGAACTTGTGATACTAAGCATACTACGAGACACGGGTGCTTATATGCATAGGTTTATATAATGAGGCTGATATCCATAACTCTATGGAGTAAGATTCAGATCAATGGGATAAAGTCTTTGCCCCTCATTCTGTGAATCGAGCATAGACGTGAATCTATCCGAAGTGTATGAGCATAGGTCATAGAAGCAATTCTGATATTAGAAACATCAATAGAATGTTGTAATGACTAAACTTTGACGAATACTCTAGAGTATGAATGGATTGATATAACACTATAACTCTTTCTGAACACATCATTATCTGATTCATAATGCTAGACTTGACTTCTCATCTTATCACCCCCGTCATGTTTAAAGTTGATAGTTTAAAGCTATGAATCTATTCCATCATCTCTAAATTAGTCTATATTTTCTTTTCTTACTCACAAAATGCTAATCTTATGGTTATTGAACTCTCCATGCACATGCGCTAAGATTCCTTCTAAGTCTTCTTTCTCAAATGCTTCTCGTAACTTTTTTGGGCTTCTATAAAAGACTTTCTATAACTATTACCCGTGTTGACAAATAAAGTCACTTAATCTAACTCTGAAGGGAAAAATAATGCTTACATCAGCCTATTCCATATTGGCAGCTCAAATATACCATCTAGGCTCACATGAAAAATTATAAACATAATTAGAACCTCGTTCGTCTAACTACGATCTCTGGTATAACGTCTAATGCTCTTGCTAATCTAATAACTCAGCCTCACTTCATTGCTCTAATATAAGAGTCACAATACCAACTTGTACCACTCACCTTTATAGAAAAGTAACCACTTAATTCCTCACCTAATTGATGTTAAACCGGCTAGATCAGATCTTAAAACTAACATGATCACCCTCGTGTTGCCATACCCCTTTTTTTATAATGAAACTCATCTCAAATTCAAGCTTATTGTCTTGTACTTAACATGGACAGCAACCACTTCTCATATACTACACTAACTTAGAACTAGTAGATAGAATCAATAAAACAATAGATCCCTAAAACCTCATTCGAAAATGTTCGATCTTTGGCTCATAGTCTATCTAATCATCAACATATTCTCTTTAATTTCACAACCTAAGTACTATTTACCAACTCATTTTACATCATTCTAGAATTAGTTCTATAACCATTTGAATACCACAAGTTCTCCCTTCAAAATCATAAGCTTATCTTAGAACTATAACCTCATGAATATTCAACTCTTATATTTAACACCTATACTTGGTCTTCACTAACAAAATAACAAATCGACATAAACTCATTTCTGCTTAAAATATACTCTAACTCGTCCATACTAGTAACTCTTACGCTAACTTCCATCATGAAATCTATCCAAACTCATCACCTCTTAGTCTACACATCGGGGGGAAATCCTCACTAATAACTTAGTGGGTGCATGATTTCAACAACATAAATTGCCTTATCACTACCTCCTTTTCGTAGATTACAACACCCCGACATGCATTATTCTATCTCTGGCCACTTTTACTGCTATTGCTTACCACATCGTAACACATACTATCTTTTTCGGGTAAAAATACTACAAAAGATCTAAAAAACATATCCTCAAAAGGTTCTCAACAGAAACAAGGTTTACAGACAACAGTCTGGGGGTAGATCTTGCTTTTAGGTCGAATGCACGATTCAGATGAATAAGAGTGCATTCTTTTGAATCTCAAAACTTTTGCTCATTCATGGGCTTATCTTAAGCCCCTCTAAAGTCTCATGACTTTCTAAAGACTTTTGCTGAGAGTTACTCATCGATAAGGATCTGACTTTGCTATTTCAACCACCTTGGGTATGAGGGGTAGTCGAATGGATTTTAGCAATGCACAAGTTTGAGTAAGTTTCTTATGATAAAGTTTTATTTCACGATTTAAAGTATGACAGAAAGAAAGCTTTTGTTTAATGTCTATAATAACTCATTTATAGAAGTGGGGTCCTCACAACCATAAATAAGATCCTACTGACACAGCTTCATAGACAACCTAGGACACTTGAACTCTGGGCTCTAATATCACGTTTGTCACAATCCGAGCCTACACCCTTGACGTGACCGATACTAAGGAACCATTTTTGGTCCCTGAGCGAACCCTCATCGTGGCTGACAATAAGTGGAAGACTAACTCGAGCATTCATAAATATTAAACTGAAAGAAATGTTAAATCAACAATGTATTAAATAATAAAATTCTTTGAATATATACAAAGTATGAAACATAAGTTGTAAAGAAAAATACTGAATGTGAAAGAGTCTCTACAACTGTCTATCTATGAAACCTCTAATATATATAGATGAGTGTCGGGACAAGACCCACGACTACTCAAAATGCTACTAATATTGATAACACATAAAAATGGAGTCCTCCAGAAACAAGGAGACCTCAATCAAAAGCTGATGATGGATGAAGTATCTCAACAGACACTTGTCGAAGATCCCAAGAAATGACATCAGTACATTGAATGTAAGAGTATGTAATATAGCTGAATAATAAATAATTGAATGAAAGGACTACAATAGATGTCGCTATAAACTCAACTAAATGTAAACAAATCAAAAACTGAAATCATTAAAACTTTACAAAAATTTTACTCATCTCTAAACTAAACATATTAAGTGATGTAATAAAAATACACTTTTAACTTTATTTGGGAGATTCTCTAACCAACAACCATCAATATGAGCTACGTGATGATACAACATATCACCCACGCTGCCAGAATTGTCATATACCTGTCGGATATAGAACCTCTCAAATAAGTGGATCAACTAAGCAACTAGGATTTATCAAAAAAGTATGATTTTGAGTTGACTGAACTAATCCCCATATCGGTGCTCAATACTACTCTAAATAATATATTTACTCATGCTTAAATATATGAAACATACTTTTGCTCTAGTTTGAGATAATTGCTGATACTATCCTCTTAAAACAAGTAACATCTCTTAAATATCACTGAACTTATAAACTCATTTTAGAAATCAAAGTTTCTCTTTTCTCAAAATAATACTCTCTTTCTTCATGTAAAAATGAAACATTTGGAAAATTCTTAGTTCCCTTATATTCTTTCTCAAACCCCTCTTTACTTCCTCAAAAACTCAGTTTAAAACATAAATGTTGGCTTTAAAAGATTCTCAAAATAGGGTTCATGCTGAAATATAGACATGAACGAATGAACTCAAGGATCTCAATAATAATATAGAAAACTCAATACTCATTACTCGAGAATTTAGAACTCAACGATACTAGTCATCTCAAGAATACTCAATTAATAGGGCTCATGCTGAAATATAGACATGAACAAATCAACTCAAGAACCTTAATGCAAAATATATACCAATTCAATAATTAGGAATAGAATTTCAAAAAGAATCAGGAACTCAAGAACTCCAAATGAACTTATCTCAAGAATAATCAAATATAGGGATAGAACCCTAGATTACTCTTTACTGATTTGAAAATAAATGTAATGCGGAAGGACGAACTAGTCCAAAACTATGATAGCCTTGCATACCTGGAAGAAAAAGGTTCTTGAAGAATCTTGAAGAAGAACTTGATTAAAAGCCTTTAAACACTAGCTACAAGGAAAACAATCAAGAAAACTTTTCTTGAGATTCTTGAATTAGATTCTTGAAACTCTATGGCCAAGAATTAGGATTCTTATTAATGATTCATAATTGTATGATGAAAATTAAGTTGGAAAGAATGAAATTCTTGGAGAAGGAATTACCTTGAAGAAGAATGTTGAAAAAGATTGAAAGAATCTTGAATGTAACTCTTCTACTTTGATTTTTCCGTAGGGTTTTGCCTTGAGTTTGAGAGAGAAGAGAATGGGGGATTAAGAGATGAAAATATGATTGTTTGGGCCTTTAATTAGTCAATAAATTCTATTAATATTTTCTTTGACGTAAATAATACAAAAATCACCCTTTTTAATGTTTTCTCGTCGGCTAATTCATCAATGTACTGTATCAGGTTACTAAAATAGTCATTACTTTCTATTTGGAACTCGGATTGACGCAAAATTGGTGGTGTTGGAAAGCAGATTAAAATACCTTTAATTTGATAGGCTATTGATATTCTAAGAGATATGATTGTTTGAATTTGACCTAAGTAAATCTCATATTGAAACTCAATTGGTAAGAAAGCTTTCAACTCAACTTTGTGCTAGGGTATTCTAGTAACCTTAGTTCATATCCAAAATAATTCCCAATGTAAAGAATTGACATTAACACCTAAGAACAATTAAGAATCACTCGGTAGAATCTCATTCACAAATGAAGTATGATTCGAGTCTTAACTTAGAAATCTTCGGGGTGTTACTGGGTAAGTACTCCTTTCTTCATAATCAGAGATCTCGAGTTTAAGTCCTTTAGGTCTGAAGTCATCTTTGTTAGGAAGAGCTTTATCACCAAATGTTGGAAATCGTGGTGCTAATCAGGATTGAATAGTCCCCAATGCACATACTGGACACAATGTGGAAAATAAAAAAAATCCTTTTGTTGAATGTTTACCTGTGCACTCCAAATGTTCAAAGACATAGATATCAGTTAAGGCCAAACTACATAACACATTTATGTTTCCGAGTAATTGATTTGAAATTTCTAGTATAGTTTGCCAAAGGTCAACTTAAAGCATAATGGAGTCTAGCTTCAGTGTCTAACAAGATGCTTAATCAGGGGATGGGGTTGTTCTTATTGTCATTACAGAAAAAAATGAGCATAGACACTTGTGAAGATAGACACTTTTGAAGAATGTCATCAATTTTTTACAGAGATAGAAAGAGTGCAATTGTTTGACTTTGTTAAATGATATTGATATTATGCCAAAAGAAAACAAGTAATTGTTAGAACAGAAACACTCAAGCTGATTTGAAGAATAAAAATAGAGTGAACTTATGAAATTCCTGTTGTGTATTAATTTGTAGAAGATCTGAATTTATACAAGGAAAAACCTAACCATTTCCTATCTAGTAGCCACTTACAAAGTGGATGTTAAAACTAAATAAGAATATGTGCCACTAACAGCCATAAAAGGGGCCACTAACTTCATAAAGTTAAGCAACTAAAGTTGACTAAGTCTAGCTAGAAAATAGGAAGCACTAAACTGAAATAAGTAAAAAATAGTAAAAATAATAAGCTGGAAAAAATGCCAATTGTCTAACACTCCTCCTTGGCATTTTTGTGGCAAACACCAATTTTTTGCGTCAGATCTTCAAACCTTTCCTTTGGCAATGACTTAGTGAAAATGTCAGCTAGTTAGTTCTCAGATGAACAATGAACAAGCAACACTTCATTAGATTGTTAGACTTCTCTAATAAAATGAAACTTGATTTTGATATGCTTAGTTCGACCATTAAACACTGGATTTTTTTAGATTGAAACTACTGAACTGTTGTCACACATGATCTTGGTAGCTTCTGTTTGTTCATGGCCCAAGTCCTTCAACATCTTCCTTAGCCAGATAGCTTGGTTCACAGCAGATGCAACAACTATGTACTTAGCTTCTGCTAGTGATTGAGCTGTAGTTTCTTGTTTCCTAGAGCTCCAACTAAAACAACTTTTCCCCAAATAGAAAAGATATCCAGAGATGCTTCTAGAATCATCAACTCCGCCATCCCAATCACTATTAGAGTACCCGATCAGGTTCATTGTCACTCCCCGAGCTACCCCCAGGATGCGGACATGGGACCTAGGATCACGAGTGACCCCAAGCTAACCCTGAGCTGGCATATCATAAGCATACTAAAAGATTTCTGAATAAAATATACTATGCGGAAGCTTAAAACCAAAACTAACTGAAAGTGGGGAATACCCAATACTGATCAGAATATATAAACTGAATAAGAGTTTTAATGATACTGGAAAATCAAACTCAACTAAAGTTGAATCTAAACTATGTCTGAAATAAGCCTCTAACTGACTAGATATGTTGGGACATGCCCCAGATAAATCAAGAAAAAACTGAAACTAAGACTAAAAGCAAAGGAACCAGGTATGTCGTCCTCGGAGAATGAGGACTCACCACTAATACTGCTGAGCTAAAGATCAGGAACCGATCTATGCGTGATCTGGAAGCTGAGAACCTGAACCTACATCACGAGAAGATATAGCGGAGAGTATGTGGCAGTACTTGAAAGGTACTGAGCATGCATGAAAGAATAAAGCTGAATAATAAAATAACTGAACAAAGCATATAACTGAGCAATGATATGATATAAGCATGGTACTAAACTGAGAATACTGAACATGAACTAACTGAATGCAATGACCAAGTTTATAACATGTTGAGACTGAAATCTCACTGAAACTGATTACATGGTCAATGCAATAGAATCTGACTGTGAGGGAGCTACTAATAACCGACCTAAAACCACATTAGCTAACTGTGGAGTCCGATGTATACGCCCCATAGAGAGGACCCAATATACCCTGCCAGAGGTATAGAGGCATGACTGGCGTGATCACTATAATGATGCCCACAGAGGGGACTTACATCCTACGGGGCACGTAGTTTTTGGACTATTCGGGTATGCTGAACCCTAGTCCAACTTGGTATTAAGTCTACTCCCAACTGATTATGTAACTAACACATTATAGCTGAAATACTGGATAACTCAAAATACTGACATGCAAAATCTGAGAATGCAACATTAATGTACTGATAATGAAACATTTGTAACTGGGGCATGTATATCTGAATATAACTAATCTAGCATGTGTAATTCATGAACTAAATGAATCTACACAACTAGGGTTCTGAATTTCATGCAACAACTGAAGCAACAACATAATAATTTGATTCTGATCATTCTAGCAGCTAAAACCCTAGGTCTAAATAATATCAAGGGAATTAAGATTCTTACTGAATTCTAGGGACCTAATGGGTGAAAGGAACCCACTAGTGAAATACCACATGCCTGGTGACGAATTCCACGGAGAAATCTTTCGATTTTAGGGCTGGAGCTGATGAAACCTTGTTGCGTTCTTGGAAAGAGATTAGGTCGACTCTTTCTCCTCTTTTGCTTTGAGTTTGCTAAATTTTGGAGAATAAATTGACTAGGGTAAGTTCTAATTAAGTTACTACGCTTAAACTGACCAAAACTACGTAGTTTAGGGGTCCAACGCATAAGAAAAAGACTAAAAGACCCTTGACGTAACTGCTGTCGGGGCCACCGACGGTCGGTGGACTGACCCACAGTCCGTGCTGGTCAACCGTCGATGGGGTTCTGGGGCTCGGACCTGAAGGCCACGATCCATGGACCTGGACCACCGCCCGTGGTCTTACCTACGCTTCGTAGGTCCTGGCCATGGGTCATGCCTTAGCTGAATTTTCTGGAGTTCTGGGAATTGAAATCTGGGGTTCGACCTACGGCCCTGGACCACAGACCATGGTATGACCTACGGTCCGTAGGTCCTTCCGTGGGTCTACCCTTAGCCAAATTTCCTTCACTTTTTGGGGGAGGAGCTGTTGGTGCCTATCCACGGACCCCACCTACGGTCCGTGGGTCACCCTATGGTCCGTAGGTGGCACCTGCAACTTCTGGAATTTTGCATTTCTGGTAGTTCTAGCATACGGGGTGTTACATTATCTCCCCCTTGGGAACATTCGTCCTGGAATGAAGACTAAACTAGCTGAAGATGGAGGGAAAGAGCTGCAAACCCTACCACAAATTCCTAGAAACTGATTACTAACTGAACTGAGTTCCAAGGACATGCAAAAACGGTGAAAATGCAAGTACAAACTGAAGGAACATGATACTAAAACTTAATCTGTGCATAAGTGACTGAAAAACTGGAGAGGAACTATTACCTCAAGCTGCAATGGAATCAGAAGGAAAGAGGTGAGGATACTTGGCCTTCATGGCTGCATCTGCTTCCCAAGTAGCTCCCTCTACTGACTGACTCCTCCACAAAACTTTAACTGAAGCAACTTCTTTGTTTCTCAACCTTCTAACATGACGATCAAGAATCTCAACTGGTACATCCTGATTAGAGAGACTATCTTTCACAGCCACACTCTCTAAAGTTAATATGGATGCTGGATCACCCACACACTTTTTCAATAGCGAAACGTGAAAGACCGGATGCACTGCTGCTAGTTTTGCTGGCAACTCTAACTCATAAGCCACTTTACCAACCCTTTTCAATATCTTGTAAGGGCCTACATATCTGGGACTGAGCATCCCTTTCTTGCCAAATCTCATCACCTCCTTCATAGGTGACACTTTGAGGAAGACCCCAACCAACTGGAGATCTGCATCTATGCCTATATAATGCCTCATAAAGGGCCATCTGAATGCTGGAATAATAACTATTATTGTAGGCGAACTCTATAAGAGGAAGGTGATCATCCCAATTGCCCATGAAATCGACCACACAAGCTCTCAACATGTCCTTTAAAGTTTGAATGGTACGCTCTGCCTGACAATCCGTCTGCGGAGGAAACGCTGTGCTAAGATTAACCTGAGTACCGAGACCTTTCTGAAATGACTTCCAGAAATGAGAGGTAAACTGAGGACCTCTATCTGAGATGATAGACAAAGGAACCCCATGCAACCTGACTATCTCATTAATGTAAAGCTTGGTGTAGTCATCCGCCGAGTCTGTAGTCTTAACAACAAAAAAGCGTGCAGACTTAGTAACTCTGTCTACTATCATCCAAATGGAGTCATGTTGTCTGCGAGTACGAGGTAAACCTGTAATGAAGTCCATGTTGATCACTTTGCATTTCCAAGTAGGAATGTTGATCTCTTGAGTCATACCCCCTTGTTTCTGATGTTCTACCTTCAGTTGCTGACAATTGGGGCACTTAGCCACAAAATCTGCTATAGCCCTCTTCATGCCATTCCACCAAAAGACTTCCCACAGATCACGATAGATCTTAGTGGCACCTGGATGAATAGAATACCTGGAATTATGGGCTTCTGCAATAATCTGCTATCTCAACTCACCCACCTTAGGAACACATAATCGACCCTGATAGCGAAGCACACCATCTCCCCCTTGGGAGAATACCTCAACTCTCTGCTGATGGACTGCACCCTTTAGTTGACGCAATATCAGACCACTATCTTCCTTTTCCTTAACCTCCGCTACCAATGAAGATTCTGACCCATTCTGAACTGTTACACCATCATTTGATATGCTCATAAGGCGAACTCCCAAGCGAGCAAGCCTGTGAACATCCTTTGCTAGTTCTTTTCTTTTTTCCTCAACATGTGCTACACTACCCATAGATAGTCTGCTAAGGGCATCTGCTACTACATTGGCCTTACCAGGATGGTAAAGCACATTCATGTCATAATCCTTGAGGAACTCAAGCCATCTCCTCTGGAGAAGATTCAACTCTTTCTGGGTGAACACATGCTGAAGGCCCTTATGGTCTGTGAACACATCTACGTGAAAACCATACAAGTAATGTCTCCAAATCTTAAGTGCAAACACCACTGCTGCAAGCTCTAGGTCATGAGTCGAATAATTCTTCTCATGCACCTTAAGCTGTCTAGAAGCATAAGTTATAAGCTTACCTCGCTGCATCAACACACAACCTAGGCCGACTCTGGACGCATCATAATAGATAACAGAACCGTCTGAACCCTCTGGTAGAGTTAAAACCGGAGCTGTAGTCAACCTAGTTTTTAGTTCTGCAAAACTGTTCTCACAATCATCTAACCACTGAAATTTGACCTTTTTCTATGTCAACTTAGTCAATGGAGAGGCTATGGATGAAAATCCTTCCACGAACCTTCTGTAATATCCTGCTAAACCCAAGAAACTTTTGATGTCTGTAGGAGAGGTAGGTCTAGTCCATTGTTTCACCGCTTGTATTTTCTGAGAATCCACTCAGATCCCTTCGCTAGATACTATATGCCCGAGTAAAGTAACTGATTGTAACCAAAACTCACATTTGCTAAACTTAGCAAAGAACTAGCGATCTTTGAGAGTTTGCAGAATAACTCTCAAATGAGTCGCATGTTCTTCTTCATTCCTAGAGTAAATGAGGATATCATCAATAAAGATGATAACGAACAAGTCCAAATACTGCTTGAATACCCTTTTCATTAAATCCATAAAAGCAGCAGGAGCATTGGTTAGTCCAAATGACATAACTACAAATTTATAATGACCATACCGAGTTCTGAAGGCTGTTTTCAAAATGTCACTATCTCTGACTCTGAGCTGATGATAACCAGATCTGAGGTCTATACTCAAAAAATTATAGCACCCTGAAGTTTGTCAAACAAGTCATCAATCCTGGGGATGGGATACTTATTCTTGATTGTGACTTGGTTCAACTGCCGATAGTCAATGCACATCCTGAGAGAACCATCTTTCTTTTTCACAAACAACACTGGTGCACCCCATGGTGAAATACTAGGTCTGATGAAGCCCTTATCTAGAAGGTCTTTCAACTACTCTTTCAATTCCTTAAGCTCAGCTGGAGCCATTCTGTAAGGAGGAATAGAAATAGGCTGGGTATCTGGAAGGAGATCAATTCCAAAGTTGATTTCCCTATCGGGAGGAACTCCGGGAAGATCTTCTGGAAACACTTTTGGGAACTCATTAACTACTGGAACTGACTCAAGAGTTGGAGTTTCAGAGCTTGAATCCTTAACCCGAACTAGATGATAGATATAACCCTTGGAAATCATCTTTCTGGCCTTAAGGTAAGAAATGAATCAACCCATAGGTGCTAAGCTACTACCCTTCCATTCGAAGATTGGTTCCTCTGGAAACTGGAAACGAACAATCCTAGTTCTACAATCGACTGAGGCATAACAGGAATGTAACCAATCCATGCCTAGAATGATATCAAAGTCTACCATTTCTAACTCTACAAGATCTGCTGAGGTGACATTCTGAGAGACTGTGACAGGGCAATTTTCGTATACCCGTCTAGCTATAACTGGTTCACCAACTGGAGTAGAGACTGAGAAGGGTTCTGAGAGAGTTTTTGGACTAACATCGAATTTGACTGCTACATAAGGAGTTACAAAGGAAAGAGTAGCCCTTGGATTAACAAAGCATAAAAATCTAAGTAAAAGACTCGTAACGTACCAGTGACCACATCAGGAGAATCTTCCTGATCCTGGTGAGCCTGAAGGGCATACAACCTATTTTGGCACTGACCGCCACATGTACCAGATGAGTTACCTTGCTGAGTTGGGTGACCTATTGGTGCTGCTGATGATTTGGACTGAGCTCTACCATTATTACCTCATTGACCGTGTTTAGAAGAAGGACAATCTCTCCACCTGTGACCAGTCTGACCACACCCATAACATCCTTCATTTTTTGCAAGACACTCGCCCGGATGGTTCTTACCAAACTTAGGACAAGTTGGGTAGGTTCTGGTACCTGAAACATTACCCTGAGACTTAGAGCCTGATGCCCTACCTTTCTGATCCTATCAGAACCTGGAGGATGGAACACTAGCTGATGAAGGTGCTGGGGCTGAAGATTTCTGCTGGAGCTGATAGCAATTTCCACCACCTGATTTCTGTTGAGAATACTCATAGCTGCCTGTCCTAGCCTTTTTGTCTTCCTTAGCTTGTTCCCTAAGCTTATCTCCCTCAACCTGCTGAGCATGAGTCATGAGCCTATAGATGTTCATATTTTCCAGCAACATAACATTTCTGCACTCTGTTTTCACTAAGTCTGACACTCCATACAGACACTTGTTCATTTGAGCCCTGGAATCGGAAATCATGTGAGGAGAATACCTGGAGAGCTGGGTGAACTTGAGTCCATACTCTTGGACTGTCATGTTACCTTGCCTCAAATTCATAAACTCCTGATATCTTGCCTCCCTCAACTCTCTTGGGAAGAATCTGTCCAGAAAAGTCTCACTAAAGCATTCCTAAGTGATAGGAGCTGCATCTGTACCCCTGTTCTCTTTTCATTAAGTATACCAGATATGAGTTACATCCTTAAGTTGATAGGATGCCAGCTCAACCCCATCATTACCAATTACCTGCATCACTTCAAAGATCTTCTTGACCTCATCGATGAAATTTTGGGGATCCTCACCAATCTGCGATCCTAAGAACTCAGACAGATTCATCCTAACAAAATCACGAACTCTAGCTACAGCTGACCCAACATTAGCATTTTCAGGAGCTGGAACCTGCTGGTTGTTCTGGTTAGTCACACTCTGAGCCAAAAGCTAAATGGCGTTCTGAAACTCTGCATTCAAAACTTCCTAATCTAGGACTTGAGGAGCTGTGTTAGAATTCCTTGCGACGAGGAGGCATGATCAGAAATGCATAATGATGAATTAGAGGGAGATCATACCAACGCACGATAAGAATATCCAGAAAGTGAGGCTTTCCTAAAACACTTTGTAGCTTCCCCCTCATTAGATGTGGTGCACTTCACAACCATGAAAAATACTCTACTTAGTGCGGCTTTTCAGACATCCTAGGACACTTAAACCTAATGCTCTGATACCAAGTTTGTCACGCCTCGAGGTACCCCCAGGACGCGGACACGGGACCTAGGATCACGAGTGACCCTAAGCTAACCCTGAGCTGGCCTATCATAAGCATACTAAAACATTTTTGAATAAAATATACTATGCGGAAGCTTAAAACAATAACTGACTGAAAGTGGGGAATACCCAATACTGATCTGAATATATAAACTGAATAAGAGTTTTAATTATACTGGAAAATCAAACTCAACTAAAGCTGAATCTAAACTATGTCTGAAATAAGCCTCTAACTGACTAGATATGCTGGGACATGCCCCAGCTAAATAAAGAAAAAACTGAAACTAAGACTAAAACCAAAGGAACCATGTCTGTCGTCCTCGGAAAATGAGGACTCACCACTAATACTGCTGAGCTGAAGATCAAGAACCGATCTATGCATGATCTGGAAGCTGAGAACCTGAACCTACATCACGAGAAGATATAGTGGAGAGTATGCGTCAGTACTTGAAAGGTACTGAGCATGCAGGAAAGAATAAAGCTAAATAATAACATAACTGAACAAAGCATATAACTGAGCAATGATATGATATAAGCAATGTACTAAACTGAGAATACTGAACATGAACTAACTGAATGTAATGACAAAGTTTATAACATGCTGAGACTGAAATCTGACTGTAACTGATTACATGGTTAATGTAATAGAATCTGACTGTGAGGGAACTACTAATAACCGACCTAAAACCACATGAGCTAAATGTGGAGTCCGATTTATACGCCCCATAGAGAGGACCCAATATACCCTGCCAGAGGTATAGAGGCATGACTGGCGTGATCACTAAAATGATGCCCACATAGAGGACTTATATCCTATGGGGCACGTAGTTCTGGGACTATTCGTGTACGCTGAACCCTAGTCCAACTCGGTATTAAGTATACTCCAAACTGATTATGTAACTAACACATTATGACTGAAATACTGGATAGCTCAAAATACTGACATGCAAAATCTGAGAATGCAACATTAATGTACTGATAATGAAACATTCGTAACTGGGGCATGTATATCTGAATATAACTAACCTAACATGTGTAATTCATGAACTAAATGAATCTACACAACTAGGGTTCTGAATTTCATTCAAGAACTGAAGCAACAACATAATAATCTGAGTTTGATCATTCTAGCAGTTAAAACCCAACAATTTCTAACATTTAAGAAACCCTAGGTCTAGATAATATCAAGGGAATTAAGATTCTGACGGAATTCTAGGGACCGAATGAGTGAAAGGAGCCCACTAGTGAAATCCCACATACCTGGTGACGAATTCCACGGAGAAATTTTTCGATTTCAGGGCTGGAACTGATGAAACCTTGTTGTATTCTTGGAAAGTGGTTTGGTCGACTCTTTCTCCTTTTTGGCTCTGAGTTTGCTAAATTTTGGAGAATGAATTGACTAGGGTAAGTTCTAATCATGTTACTAGGCTTAAATTGACAAAAACTGCGTAGTTTAGGGGTTAAATGACGTAGTTTAGGGGTCCAACGCATAAGGAAATGACAAAAAGACCCCTGACTTAACTGCTGTCGGGGCCACCGACGGTCCGTAGACTGACCCACGGTCCGTGCTCGTCAACCATCGATGGGGTTCTGGGGCTCGGACCTGAAGGCCACGATCCAAGGACCTAGACCACGTCCCGTGGTTTGACCTACGGTCCGTAGGTCCTGGCCGTGGGTCATGCCTTAGCTGAATTTTCTGGAGTTCGACCGACGGCCCTGGACCACAGACGGTGGTCGGACCTATGGTCCGTAGGTCCTAGCATGGGTGTACCCTTAGCTAAATTTCCTGGACTTTCTGGGGAGGAGGTGTAGGTGGCCATCCACGGACCCCACCTATGGTCTGTGGGTCACCCTACGGTCTGTAGGTGGCACCGTTGGTGGCACCTGCAACTTCTGGAATTCTGCATTTCTGGTAGTTCTAGCATACGAGGTGTTACATTCATAGTTACTTCGGCAGATGTTGGGAAAAAAGTTCCCAACTTGCTTGTTCCTTTAATATACCTTAACACTCTTTTAGCCGCTGTGAAGGGTGTGTCTCTAGGCGAATGCATGAACCTAGAGAGCAAACTTACAACAAATAAAATGTCAGGTTTGCTTGCGGTTAGATATAGAAGACTGCCAATTAAGCTTCTATACATACTATCATCCACTTTTTTGGAATCCTCATCCTTGCCAAGCTTCACAGCAGTAGAGATTGGAGTACTCACAGGTTTGCAGTCTTGCATTTTGAACCTGTTTAGAATATCCAAAATGTATTTCTGCTGGCATATGAAAATTCCATCACTGGACTGCAACACTTCCATGCCAAGGAAGTACTTCCATCACTGTACTCCAAGATCAGTCATTTCAAAGATTTTCTCCATTTCATCCTTGAACCTTTGGATTAGTTCAATTTTGCTTCCTGTCACAAACATGTCATCCACATAAATTGAGACAATTAAGGACTCACCTGCAGTGACTTTCACATACAAAGTAGCTTCACTTTGACTTCTACTAAAGCCAAGTTGGATGAGATGATTCTTCATCCTCTCATACCATGCCCTTGGAGCTTGTTTTAGGCCATACAAGGCCTTCGTTAAGAGATAAACTTGATCCTCTTTTCCAGGAATTGAGAAACCATCAGGTTGCTCTACATAGATCTCTTCAGCAAGCAAACCATTCAAAAAAGCCGATTTGACATCAAGCTGATGAATCTGCCAGGAACTATGAGATGCAAATGCAAGAATAAACTTGATTGTGTCATACCTTGCTACAGGAGCAAATGTTTCCTAGTAATCCACACCATATTGTTGTGCATATCCCTTCACCATCAATCTAGCCTATGTTTGAAAATTGTTCCATCAAGATTGAGTTTTGTCTTGGAAATCCATTTTACACCAATCACCTTGCGATTTCTAGGTCGGTTAACAAGCTGCCAGGTTCCATTCTTCTCGATCATGTCTAGTTCATCTTGCATAGCTCTCCTCCATGCTTGAGAGTCTTGTGCTTCAGCATAGCTTGTTGGTTCAGAGGTAACCAAATTACACCACTGATAGATATCTTTTAAGGTTCGAGTTCCCCTCACTGGTACATCATCCACTAGTTCATCTTTCGGAAGTTGAGGCTGCTCTTTTGAAAATAAATCATAATAAGAGGTCTTCTGATTTTTCTAATCCCAACCAGCTGCTTCATCAAATTTCACTTCTCGACTGACAATTACTTTTTCTGATTTCAAACGGAAAATCATGTATCCCTTGGATGAACTATCGCCCATAAATATGGCCTTATGAGCCTTGTTTTCCAGCATAGTCCTCTTTGTTTCTGGAACTCGATAATAACATATACACCCAAAGATTCTAAGATGGTGTACTGATGGTTTGTTCCCACACGAAGCTTCATATGGAGTCATGTCCTACAGGGGCTTAGTTGGCAATCTGTTAATCAAATATACATAGGTATTGACTGCCTCCGCCCAAAATTGATTGGGATCTTTCTTTCGAGCAAAAGACATATGGCCATCTCCATTACTGTCCTGTTATTCCTTTCAGATATGCCATTTTTTTGTGGAGTGTATGGTAACGTGAATTGGCGTTCAATACCGGTGCTATTACAAAACTCCACAAACTGAGAAGAAGTATATTCTCCTCCATTGTCAAACCTTTTAAGACTTAATAATAAGATTACATTGATTTTCTACTAAAGCTTTAAATTGTTTAAAAACATCAAAGACTTCACTCTTCAGTCTAATGAAATAAACCCAACACACTATGGTGTATCCATCACTAAAGAGGAGAAAGTATTTGTTACCACTCAATGAATCTGTTTCCATTGGGCCACAAACATCTGTATGAATGAGCTGAAGTTTCTTGTAAACTCTCCATACTTGATTTGCTTGAAATGGCAATTTTTTTTGCTTTCCCTGTTGGTAGGTTTCACAAACTTGAGCATTAGAAAGAAATCCAGGCATATTTTCCAGTAGCTCTTTCTTTTTCATCTCTACGATGCTTTTCAGATGGAAGTGACCAACCCTTTTATGCCATAGGTTTGTACATGTTTTTGAAGTAATAGTGTAAGCCTGTTCAGTTATTTTCTCCCAATCAACTGAAAACATTATGTTGCTCATCTTGACATAAAACGATTCTAGTCCAGAAGGGTCAGAAACAATACATTTACAATTCTTAAAATTCAGAGAATAATTATTTTCAAGCATTTGTCCAACACTCAACAAATTTTGACTCATATCAGGTGTGTACAGAACATCAGGAATAGTTTTGGTACCTGATATTATTGAGATAGACACTGTACCTCTGCCTTTGACTTCTACTGCCTCACCATTTCCCACTTTTAGTTTAGATTTGTAAGTATCATCAAGGAATTTGAATATTTCAGCATCATTGCACAAGTGATGTGTGCAACCACTATCAAGAAGCCATGAATCAGAGGATTCATTGATTGTAAATTATGAAACTGCAAAGAGTTGCTCCTCAGGTGCATCTGCTGCTTCTGCTACTTGTTCTTGGAAAGCTCCAGAGGCCTTTGTTCTTGATTTGTAGACCTTGGATATGTGTCCCGTCTGCTTACAGTTGCCACATATAGCATTGACTCTCCACCAACTGTACTTCTCCAGATGTGTAGTTCTTTTACAATGTTTGCACGAAGGGAACTTCTGCTTCACATCTCCATTATTGTTTCCTCCATCATGCTTGCCCTTCTTCTTTTGGTTCAACTGTTGCTTTCCTTTACCAAATATTTGCTTCTGTACAGACAAAGCTCCTTCAGTGAACTTTTCCCGTCTCACAGTCCTCCTTTGCTCTTGTGCTTGAAGAGCACTCATTAGTTCACCTAATGAAAGTTTGCCCAGGCCCTTGGATTCTTCAAGAGAGGAAATCTTATATTTAAACCTCTCAGGAAGAGTCACAAGAACTTTCTCCACAATTCGTTTGTCTGTAAATTCTTCACCAAGAAGTCTATTCTTATTAACAATTATGGAGATTCGATTAGCATACTTACTGATTGTTTCATCCTCCTCCATAATCAAGGACTCAAACTCTTTTTTCAGGTTCAACACTTGCATTTGCCGTGTTCTATCGCTGCCTTGATATTCTTCTTTCAACCTATCCCAAGCCACTTTTGCTGTTTTGCAAGCCATGATTCTGTAAAACACAGAATCTGCCACAGCATTCTGCATAAGCGACTAGGCTTTAGATTTCTTTGCCTTCTCTTCGTTGTTATATTTGATTTGAGACAAGGTAGGATTTGTTGGTAAAGCAACATGTGGTTTATCTTCCGTCACAGTTTCCCAAAGTCCATAGGCTTCCAGAAAAGCTTGCAACTTCAGAGACCAAATTTCGTAATTTTCACCAGTGAAAGTGAATGGTGGATTTAAAGGTAGGTTGTTGGATGCCATTTGTGTTTAGGTTAAAACTTTTTGGTCCTGTAAGATCAACTAAAGGCTCTGATGCCACTGTTAGAACAGAAACACTCAAACTGATTTGAAGAATAAAAATAGAGTGAACTTATGAAATTCCAGCTGTGTATTAATTTGCAGTTGATCTGAATTTATAAAAGGGAAAACGTAACCATTTCCTATCTAGTAGCCACTTACAAAGTGGATGTTAAAACTCAATAAGAACATGTGCCACTAACAGCCTTAAAAAGGGCCACTAACTTCAGAATGTTAAGCAACTAAAGTTGACTAAGTCTAGCTAAAAAATAGGAAGCACTAAACTGAAATAAGTAAAAAATAGTAAAAATAATAAGCTGGAAAAAATGTGAATTGTCTAACAGTAATGAAACCAGTCAACTTAATCTATTAGTGTTACAGTCATATACTTGCTACAAATCTTCAAAATTCACCTGACCTGATCATCTATATGCTTGCATTTATAAGATTTGTAAATTGAGTACCTTTCTGTATATTCAAGATTGGAACTTTCTGTATATGCATTTACAAGATTGGTAAAGATCATTCATATATAGAAAGGGCATACCCCACATTAAATTAAAAAAATGAAGTGAATGTTGATACTCTCCAAAATTACAAGACAAAAAGTAAGAACAAAAATTATGGTGACATATTTACAACTAGAATCATCATAATCTCAAAACCTTTTCCTATTGCAACAGTTCTAGGGAGCACAAGGGTCCTTAGGATGTTTAGGCATTGATGAAAGTCCACCATTACAATTTATCTCTTGGCTTCCCTTTGATCTGAAGCGCTTTATTATGATTTCTGCATTAGTCTTTTACTTGAACTACAATTGCTTTGTTTTTGATGAGGAGGAGGAGCAACTTCTACATTCATCTTAATCAACGGAGGCAAAATGTTATTTGTTTAACCAGTGGTGCACTCTTTTCTCCTGCATTTGGTAGGGGTCTGTTGTGCACCGTCTCCATCTTTTTCAAACGTTTGTGGCTCTGCTTGTCTCTTTCAAGGCGCTTCTCGAAACAATTGAGAAAAGAATAATTTGTTTAAGGTGATCAATCACAATTCGCGCCCCTCTCTTAATTATATACACCTTAATTCTACAATTTTTTGAAACGTTTTCCCCTTTTCCAATAATGTTTAGGACTTCCCACTAATTTAGAAACATTTTCCCCTTTTCCAATATTGTTTAGGACTGCCACAAATTTAGAAACTTTTTCCCCTTTTCCAATATAGTTTAAAACTGCCCAAAAATATACTTTTCTTATATGATTTTGGAGTACGCTGCCTTGAAACCTTTAGGTAACAAAAGTTTCAAAACACCAGGTTTTGATATGTATCTTTAAGGGCTTGTTTGGTATGAGGGATAAGAGATAATTAGTTAGAGGATTAATTAAAGAATGATTTTATCTCGTGTTTGTTTGGCATAAAATCTTAGGATAAGTTGTCCGTAATTGTAGTGTTATTTTTGTCCTTATTGAGGATGGAATAACTATACTATCTAATGTTAAATAATCTCAAATTAATTTGTTCCCTAAACAAACAGAGCCCTTAAACTCATGCATAACTAAGTTGTTTGAATGAAGTTTTGAGTAATGGTTTTTATCCTCAATTGGATCAAATTCATTATTCACCGTTATTAACATTTGTGATTTTTAGTGGTATTATTTGCAGGGGCTGACCTAGTGTAGGAGTTGGGGGTTTGGCCGAATCTAGTAACTTTTGTCTAAATTCTATATCTATCTAAGAAATTTAATGAATATTTATGAACTATTTGTCACTCCCCGAGCCTACACCCTGGGTGGGACTAGCACTCGAGAACCATTGCTGGCCCCAAGCGAACCCTTGGCCTGGCTTACTTACTCAGCGGAAATCTTAAACACAAGAAATAGTCTCAAAGGATGACTCATGCAAATGTCTTTAAGAAATATTAAACTTAGCCAAAATGGCAACTCAAGTCTCAACCATTAAAACAGGAAATAGAAAACTCAAGAACTAACAT